>CAUYSK010073722.1:0-38266 GCA_963575035.1 Avahi laniger | reverse complement strand
TACAGAGCTGAGGGGGCGGGGCCATAGCTTAGGGTGTGGGTCCAGAGTTGATGGGGTGGGGTCCAGAGCTGAGGGGGCAGGGCCATAGCTTAGGGTGTGGGTCTAGAGCTGATGGGGTGGGGTCCAGAGCTGAGGGGGCAGGGCCATAGCTGAGAGGGTGGGTCCAGAGCTGAGGGTGGGTACAGAGCTGAGGGGGCAGGGCCATAGCTTAGGGTGTGGGTCCAGAGCTAAGGGGGTGGAGTCCAGAGCTGAGGGGGTGGGGCCATAGCTGAGAGAGTGGGTCCAGAGCTGGGGGAGTACAGAGCTGAGGGGGCGGGGCCATAGCTTAGGGTGTGGGTCCAGAGCTGATGGGGTGGGGTCCAGAGCTGGGAGGGGGTGGGCTGGGTACAGAGCTGAGGGGGTGGGGCCATAGCTGAGGGGCGGGGCCATAGCTGAGGGGCAGGCCAGAGCTGAGGGGGCAAGGCCATAGCTGAGGGGGCGGGGTCCAGAGTTGAGGGGGTGGGTCCAGAGCTGAGGGGGCAGGGCTGCAAAGGAAAGGTGAAGCCCTGTGGAAGGGCGGGGCCAGGGGCGCACACTCACCCCATTGAGGCTGCCCAGGTCCTTCACCCAGTGTTCGTCCCTGTCCTGGTCGTAGTTGATGACAGCATGCTGCTTGTCCACACTGCGGGACTGGGGAGACAACAGGCCCTCAGGTGCCGCATCCCAGGGAGATGACGCCCAGGAGGCAGAGGCTGCCCTGTCCATCCTCACGACAGCCCATGGGGCCTCTGCTACCCTCACAGAACAGACACTGGCAAAGCCCATCCAGATGCCAGAGCAGGCCACAGGGACTTGCCAAGATGCCAAGGCCACTTCCTCCTACCCTCTGCTGCCACCTGGGCCCACTCTCCCCGGCACTGCTCCTGGGTCAGCCGTGGGAGGGTTGGGAACCCTCTGGTCATCTGGACATGCTGCTCCCTCCCAAGGTCAGATGGCTGCAGCCAGGCCGGAGGCAGAGCCCAGAGGGGGATAGAGAGGCTGGGGGTGGGGAGGCTGTCTCAGAGGGAGGCCTCCCCCAACCCTTGCCCAGCCCCCCAGGGACACACCCAACCCCCCAGCAGGCCTGTCCCTGGTGCCTGCCTGATGTGCACACCTGCACACACACGCACACGCATGCACACATGGTACTTCCAACCTGACTGCTTCTACTCTTTCCTGGCTGCCAGCCCGCCCAGGCCCCACCCCTGAGGACAGTCGCTCCCGCTCTCCCTCATGGTCAGCCTCGCTGTCCACTGCAGGGCCACAGCCAAGCCCCTGCCACTCTCCCACAAGGGCTCGGGGAGACAGGGGCAGGGATGGGGTCACATTCTACTTGCTTAGGTGCTGCCAGCATGGGTCTCAGCAGAGAGCGCATCCCCGTACACCACCCGCACGCCACACATCCCCTTGCACTGCCGGGGGCTGCGGGTGTCTGGGTGGTGGCTGCATTCCTCCGGTCCCCCAACCTGAAGAGCCGCAGGCCTGGGGGCCCAGCCCCAGGAAAGGCCAGCAGAACCAGCCAACTCAAGGGAAGCCATTGGGCCCTGGCCCAGATGGCAGCATGTGACCCAGTGCGTGACCCACACAGCCACCTGGGGACCGTCCAGGCAGTGCCCGGCAAGACACCGGGTCAGCCTCCAGAGCACACCAGTGATGATGAGCCCACAGGGTCACTCCCCACCCCCAGGGACAGGACAGCCCTGGACCCACAGAAGGGTGGCCCAGGACCTGAACATCCCCCCGGGTCCCAGGGGGCTTCCCAGTTGGACAGGTGAAAGCCCTAGGACCCTCAGGCTGGTCACCGCCTCCCTGGTACCTGCCGCCACTGCAGAGCCCCACCTTCCCTCTGACGCTCTCCACCTGCGCTGCCCCTAGCACCACCCTAAAACAGCCAGTTTTGGGGAAGGCTCCAGTACCTCTCCCAAGGACTAGAAGTCCCCAGGGCAGGGCCTCCCTACGAGACACCGCAGGGGCTGGGGGTGGCTCTGGCCCCGCCCCTGCCCAATGTCGCCCGGCTTGGCAAGGCCCTGTGGTGGCCACAGCCTGCCCGTGGGGCCTCCGCGCTCCCCCAGCCACTGCCACGCGAGCAGTGAGTGCTCAGGAGCCTCCAGGCGGCCAGCCTGAGCTGTGACAAGGGTATGGCAGCAGGGACTGGGGGTGCCACAGTGGAGGGAGAGAGGAGGGAGCAGGGCAAGGGGGCAGGGCCCACACCTCATCCTGCCAGGACCCCCCAGAAAGTGGGTGGGTGCCAGGGATGATTTGCAGGGGAGAGGAGAGTCCTGGGGTGGCCATCTTTGAGCCATCTCCACCTGCGGAGCCCACACCATTCCTGAGGAAACGCAGGTAGGAGGCTCGGCCTGCCCCGGGCGCCCTGCCTGTGTCTGATCCTGGCGCCCAGTCACCTGCCGGCCAGAGCAGCAGGGTGGGTCTCACCTGGAGACCCCTATCCCCACCCCCATCCCAGTCCAAATCCCTCATCCAAAGTTGGCACCCACAGCTGAACGGCTCCCAGCTGCTCCAGCAGCAGCCTCTGCCCCATGCAGCTGGGGAGATCAGCTCCAAGGGCACCAGGCCGGAGGGGGATGCCAGACACCACCTCCTCTATCGGACTTCCCAGCCCGTCCCTGAAGGCCTTGGCCACAGTGCCCCCCAGCACTCAACCTCCTTTAGGAACTGGCCCTGGTGACCCCACGTCAGCCCCTCCTGCTGGTCCCTGGCCCAGCATAGGGCAGTGGAGGAGCGGGAGGTGCTGTCCACCAGGACCTGCTGCAGGGTGGGGGCTGCCCGGGAGCTCTGGGCTGCCTCAGGCCACTTACCCACCCCTCTCAGTAGCCCTGAGGGGCATGATTCCTGTCTCAGAGTCTTAGCCTAGACGCTGGGGGACCGGAGCTCTCTGATGCGCTGGCGGCTCCCCTCCCCCCACACGTGACCTGTGCACAGGCCAGTAGCTGCCTCATCTGCCTCACACACGGGCCCAGTGGGGCCACAGGGACCCACTGTCTCAGGAAAAGAACCCCTGAGGCCCGAGGGCCATGTTGGGTGCCCTCCCTGCTGGGCGCCAGACCTCTCTGGGGGACAGGTCTGGAAAGGGAATAGGGGACGTGGTATAGGGGCTGCTGACTCTGCTCCCCGCTGAAGGGTGCCCGGGTAGCCCCAACTCTGCTGGCTGAGGCAGGCGGGCTGAGTGGCTGGATGCATCTTTGCCAAGGGGTGAGCCTCAAGGGGTTTCCGGGAGAACCAGCCTGGAACGTCCCCGCCACTCCCCAAGCCTCAGACCCTCAGGCTTGACAGCCACCTCCTAGGCACACCCCTACACACCTCCCAACACCTGGAGCTCTCCCTGCCCCGCCCTCGAGGCTGCCCTAGGAGCCACAGCCCCACTAATCCTCCTCCACCTGCCTCCATTCCCCGGCCACCTCTCCTGTGCCCCAGCCTCGCCCAGCCCAGCTGTCCCTCTGCCCGTCAGTCTCCAGTGCAACTCTCTCGGGCTCCCCTGGCCTTGTCCCATGGGCCCTGGGGGCCCTTCCAAACCTTCCCCACCCTGCCAGGCCACAGTCAGGCTTTGGCCAGACTACTCTGTGGGCTCTGGACACACCACGCCCTCCCCTGGGCCTCAGCCCAGGAGCGCCACCCTCCCCGCACCCACCTTCCCCCTCCCACAGGCCCCCATTCACACCAGAGCCTGGGCCACCCCCACTGCTGGCCGGAGCTTTGTCACCAGACACGCCATATGGCAGGGAGCACCCAGGACTAATGGAGAGGGGCCAGGGAGAAGTCCCCTTCCAGAACTTCCTCCCCAGCCCGAACATCCCAGGCCAGAAGCAGACCCCCACCCAGCCAAGGCCAAAAGCTCAGGGGCTAGAAGCCAGCCCACCCGTAACAGGTGGCCCCTGGCCCAGGGCTCAAGACTTAAAACAACACAGACCAGTGCCTGGGGAGAGGAACCCCCGAGGCAGGAAAAGGGGCAAGCACAGATGCATGAACTGCCCAGGAGGTGCTCCAGCCCCGCAGGGTAGGACTTGCAGCCTTCTGATTTCAAATTATTCTTTTTTAAGTACCAAAGGAAGCAAGAAACGCTTCATCTTTCTCTGCTGCACCGCTTTTAATAAAAGGGTTTGTTCTGTAAAATTTCGATTCAGTCAAAAGGCCACACTTAAGGACCTAGAAGGCCACATGTGGCCTTAAGGCGCAGGGTCCCCACCCCTGCATGGATTTTGGGGAAAGGGTCTAATAATTTGTACTCACTTTAACACGGAATAAAGATGCTTCCACAGTGTGTGTCTAATGTCCTACGCGGGTGAGATCCCTGCCCGGCTGTGCTGATCATGGCGGTGGCCAGAGCCCAGAGCTCCTGGCACTCCCTCCTGCCAGCTCACCACGCCCCGCCACCCCCAGCGCGGCCACAGCCACCATGGCACATTAGCTGGGCGCACTGCGTGTGCAGGGGCCAGCCTCACGCTGCGGTTTCTTTTTTTTTTTTTTTTTTTGAGACAGAGTCTCACTGTGTTGCCCAGGCTAGAGTGCCGTGGCATCAGCCTAGCTCACAGCAACCTCAAACTCCTGGGCTCAAGCAATCCTTCTGCCTCAGCCTCCCGAGTAGCTGGGACTACAGGCATGCGTCACCATGCTCGGCTAATTTTTTCTATGTATTTTTAGTTGTCCGATTAATTTCTTGCTATTTTTAGTAGAGACGGGGTCTCGCTCTTGCTCAGGCTGGTCTTGAACTCCTGAGCTCAAACAATCCACCCGCCTCAACCTCCCAGAGAGTTAGGATTATAGGCGTGAGCGACCGCGCCCGGCCCACACTGTGGTTTCTGGGTCAGGATGAGAGTAGGAATGCCGAATGCCACACTCTCCATGGACAGCTGAAGGGGGAGCCGGCGGAGACAGAGAAGACACTCCCCACAAACACGCAGCATGCACACACATGTGTGCATGTACACTTGTGTGCACACACATGTGTACATATGCGCACATGTGCACAAGGTACAATGTACGCTCGCACAAGTGCATGTGTGCACATGCATGTGTATACATAAGCACATAGACTCGTAGACACGTGTGCATGTGGTCACGTGTGTGCACATTCATGTGTATACATATGCCCGTGTGCACACATGCACAACAGCAGGGAAGGGAAGGCAACATGCAAAAGGCTTAGGGTCTGGGGCCCGGGGGACGGCAATGGAAGGCGCTGGGAGAAGCTCGGAGCTGGTGGGGCGGGCAGGTGGTGGCAGGTGGGGTGGAGGTGAGGAAGGTCCTACCAGGAGTGGTTGCCCAGGGAGGGCGGGGTGAAGGCGGCTGCAGAGGAGTGCAAGGGCAGCGGGTGAGGCAGGGCGGGCAGGCAGGAGGCCGACCGGCCCTCCCACACTCTATACTCACATGACCTCCCTGAGCCTCAGTTTCCCCATGCATGATGGAGACGTGGTTTACACGTCCACACCACCCAGGACAGTGAGCAGCAGAAATGTGGGCATGCCAGGCCAGGGGCTGGCCCAGTGTGGGGAGCTGAGAGGTGCCCATCGCTCCTGTCCTGCTCAGGGCTCTACCACCGACAGGCCCAGAAACGAGGAATCAGACCTCGAACACCCTGAGCACGCTGAGCCCCACACAGTGGCCTCTCCTCCAGTTCCTAGGAAGAGAAGTGAGCAGAGCTGGGGTGGGAAGGTGCCCCGCCGGGTCCCCGGCACCTGCAGGTTTGCTCTAGCTCTTTCCAAAGGCCACCTCCTCCGAGAGGACTTCCTGGCCACCCTGGGTGGAACAACACTGCCATCACCAATGCCACACCTGCATGTGGACAAGGCGGCGCACCTTCGTGGCGCAGCAGCCCAACCCAGCCACGTGGCGGTCCTTAAGGCCGGGCACACCCTGCCGCCTGCCGCCTGCCTATGTGAGGCCGGAGAGCTGAGAATGACCTTTACACTTTTCAATGGCTAAAAATCACAAGACGATTTTGTGACACGTGAAAGTTATGGGTGCGCATATTTCATCGTCTGTGCACAAAGCGCTCCTGGCGCACCTGTTCCTAAGTTTCATCTACGGCTGCTTTCCCGCTGCAGCAGCAGAGCCGCTGGCCGTGGCGAACACCGCGTGGCCCACAAAGCCCAAAATGTCTACCCAGCCCTTCACATTAACATCAGCCAACCCCTGCACGCAGCCACCAACTCTGTCTCTCCAGCTACCAAAGGCATGAAGTAGAGAGAAAAAAGGTGAATAGAATGTTCTAGATTAAAGAACTTAAGAGTGTGAACAACCAACCCCAATGTGAGGAACTTGCTGGGTCTAGATTCAAGCCAATCAGAGGACATTCTGTGGGGAGGCTGGGAAGCCTGGACCTCATCCGTCCCTGATGCTATGACAAAAAGTACCTCCGAGCGGGTAATTCACACACGGCAGAAATGCGTTGCTCACAGCCCTGGAGCTGCAAAGCCCAAGACCAAGGTGCTGGCAGATTCAGTATCGGGGAGGGCCTGTCTCTGCGTCAGAGGCGGTGCCTTGAATGCTGCGTCCTCACTTGGCAGAGGGCCGGACGCGCCTCTTTTATGAGGTCCCTCGGCCCACTCCTGAGGGCAGAGCCTCATGTCCTCATCACCTCCCAAAAGGCCCACCTCTGAAAACTGTCACGCTGCGGACTAAGCAGCACCATACACAAACATTCACACCATGGCAGTGTCACCGGGACAGAGCTTGCCCTGGGTAGAGGTGGGCAAATCTTTGCTGCCCAAGTGAATGTGCGTGTGGCCAGGACCCCTTGTCAGAGCCCTGGGCACCCTGGGCGTGTGCCAGATGGTGCGCTCTGCACTTGGGAAGCAAGGTCTTAGTGACAGGACGCCCCCAGGTGGGCAGGGCAGGCCCCTCGGCTGGACTGGACAGCCACCCAGGGCATGGTTCTCCTCTGAGAGTCCCACGAGGGGGCTGCCTGGGGGCTTGGAGACAGCCCCCCGCCATGATGGGTGGGCAGGGCTGCAGGGAGCCCGACTCACACACACCCACACGGGGCAGGGGAAGGATGTCCCAGGCCAGCGCGCCACCCCCACCCTTGGTTCCCAAACAGCCAGATACAGGAGTCTCACCAAAGCCACACGCGGACTCTGAAGCCCAGGGCCGGAGAGGAATTCTGACTGTCCAGCACTCAGTGTCCTGCCAGCCTCTCCTGCTCAGAGGAGGCCCCACACCCAGGGGCCATCCAGAGACCGACGGGACTATCCAGGCGGCACCCCCACCCACGGCGGGGGGGGGCCCAGACGACGAGCACGTGGAGGTGGGTGCTCAGCCCCCGTCCACCCAAGGCACCTTCCTGCCTAGCACTTTGAGAATGTGATAAAAGCCCAACCGTCCCCCCTAGGAAACAGGGATGTGTGCAGGGGCAGGGACCCAGCCCGGGAGTACACTCACATCCCGCAAATACCCCCAGGGAGGCCCAGAGTCCACCTGCGGGTCCAGGGCCCAGGCAGAGGTGCCCAGGCCAGCGGCATCTCGGCCTTCTCCCCGGGGTGCCCTGCATTAAGTGGGCGGGCAGCCCTCGCAGCAGCCCAACGCACCTGCAGCATAAGCTCGCACTCCTCACGCCCCACGAAGATGAGCTCACGAGGGAGTCGGTGGCGGGCGCCGCTGCTGCTCACCAGGAACCAGGACGTGACACTCATCTTGGCGCTGGCCAGGCCCGATGGCCCTGGGGAGAGAAGGGGTTGTCAGGGTTGGGGGCTCCCTGGCTTGGGCTGCGGCCCCCCTGGACACACTCGAGGCCCAGCCAGATCCTGCACCCCAGAGGCAAGCTGGCCACTCCGGAAACACTGGGCTCCAGGCACACCAGGCCGCCCACCCTCCCCTGAGTGTGGCCCGAGTCCCACTGTCAGCCTGTGCTCTGTGTGCCCTGCCTGCCCCCATGTCCAATCACGGATGCCTCTGCACCCCTGGCCATGGCCAGCCGGTCCTCCCGTATCCTCTAAGACCACCACACCTCATCCCTTCTCTCTCCTGGGTGTCAGAGGTCAAGCTTCAGGGGACACTGGACACACTGCCTGTGTGTGGACCCCCACATCCACATGACCCACTAGGAGTAGCTCATGGGTGGGACACCGCATGGCCCATCAGGACCCACAATCCCAGGTCCAGACACACCCCAGGACACAAACCCTGACCCAGAGGATCTATTGCCCCCTGTAGGACACACTGGGACTGAGCCACAGGCAGGAGCCCTGGAGTGGGGCGCAGCAGGAACAGAGCTGGAGCCGGGCCCTGAGCCATCACTGTGCCCAGCTCCAAGAGGAGATGAACATCCCTTGGTGGCCACTGTGCAAAGACAGCATCAGGCAGCTCTTGGGGGCCTGGGAGGTAGGTGGGCTTTGGTGCCTACGGTCCCAGCACCATCAGCAAAGGCAGGTTTGAGGGACTGGTGTGGCCAGCACAGGCACAGCAGCATGAGGGGCACGGTGGGGACAGCCTGAGTGACGCAGGGCCAGCGTTGCCCGAGACCAGGCCCCGGGGCAGGCTGAGGCAGCCAGGTGTGCACAGACTGCACTCTCGCGGCATCCGCACGCTGCGAGCACACAACCACGTGGCCTGCAGCTGCTCTGTCCTGCAGGCCCGCCACGGACACAGTCTGTGCACACGTCCCAAGCACTGCTATGTGCCACGGGGTGCCCTGGGCTAAGACAGCGCGACCAAGACGCACGGAGTCCCCACATCTTCGGGCTCCCTTCCAGCTGGGAGGCAGGCAACAGAGAAGGCAAGCAGCTAGTGAGAAGGTGTGACCAGTGACACAGAGAATGGGGAAGCAGGGGTAGGAAGCCGTGCTGGGCGGGGTTTGGGGAAGGCGTTTGGGAAGGCTCACTGAGAAGGTGGCATCTGGGCACAGCCAGCAGGGGCAGAAGTGAGCACGTGAGCATCTTTGGGACCACGTTCCAGGCAGAGGGAGCAGCCAGCGCAAAGGCATGGGATGGGCAGAGGGACGGAGGCCTCCAAGCCTCCGGGAGGCCTGTGGCTTGTCCTGGAGCCAGACAGAAGTCCGCGGAGGGCCCCGGACCAGCCCCAGCACGGCAGGGCCCAGAGCAAAGTGGCAATGCGGCGCCCTCCTCCGACAATTACGAAGAAGAAAGCGAGCATGAAATGAGGTGTGGGGTCTGAGAGAGGGGCTCCGCGGTTGTCTGGTCACCCACTTGTGAGGCTGGCCCCGGAGCTCTTGAGTCTGTGGGCACCAAGTTCTGACTCAGTACAGAGAACAGCTGCAGGTGAAGCAGGAAACTAGTCAGAAGGTGACCAGGAGACTGGTCAAGAGGTGAGGACATTCACCCAGGACACAGATGACAGTGGCCAGGACCCCGCTGGGAGCAGAGGAGGAGGTGAGGCTGCCAGGCTGAGTGCGTCCTGAAGGTAGGGTCACAGCCGAAGGGATGGTTTGGACTTGGCCGTGAGGGTGCGAGGGAGGGGTCAGGACCAGCCGGACATAAAGGGGCCACTGCTGAGCTGGGGATGGTGGAACAGGGTCCCCCACATTCACTTCCCAGGAAGTGTGCACATGGCCACCACACAAGGTCACGGTCACATGCAGTCACTCTCGTCACAAGCGAGGTCGGCCCTACCCCTGTGATGCCCACACCCAGGGTCCTCAGCCATAAGGCCCTTGGCACGTGTCTTACTCCCTTCTGCGTGGAGAGCAGGTGGCACCAACACCCGCTACAGCCATGAGCAAATGCCCCAGTGACCACATATCCCACGGCATACTCTCCCCCGTGCAAGCAGGTGGGAGGACATAGAACATCCACACCAGGAGAAGGTGGCTCCAGACAGCCAGAACCCTCACCAGGGGTGCTGCCCTTCTTTAGGGTCCAGCTGGAGGCCAAACTTCAGTGCCCCTGTAGGCCCCGCCCCCCAGAGGCTGGGGGAGGGGTAGAGAGGGAAGATGACGAGGGTCTCTCTTGGAAAGGCTACCCCATGATGTGACTTCCAGCCCCCATCCAGCCCTCAGCCAGGCCCCCACATCTCACACTCTGCCATCCCATGCTGCCAGCTCCCAGTGGCCAGGGGCACGGGACCTCCATCCGGAAGAGGCCACAGCAGAGGCTTAAGGTAAAGGGAGGCAAAGCCCCCAGAGCCTGGTTATTCGGCTGTGCCGGAGCCAGGCTACCCACTGCCACCAGCAGCCAGCCCCGAAAAGGCCCGGAAGCCACAGACGCTTCCAAACAGCCTTGGGCTGCTTCAGGGCTGGGCTGGCCATGTCGCTAGGAAGAAGAATAATAAACACCCCAAACTCGTCCCCGCGGCCCCGGCCGAAGGCCACCCGTCCTCAGGTGAGGAGGGGTAGAGGTGGAGAAGCCCAAGAGCAGGAGGTGCGGCGCGCTGGAAGGAGCAGACGAGGGGCAGCCGGCAGAGGAGGCAGGGACAGCGGAGGGACTGCGGCGGAGGGAAATGAGAGAGGAGGAAGACGCAGGGAGGCACGGCGGGAGGAGAGACCAGGCCAGAGGGAGGCGGCGGGGCGGGAGCGCCAGGCCCAGAGGGGGAGGGAGCGGCGCTTCTGAATCAGCGCTCGCCAGGGGCGGCCATGGCCGTGCCGGTGCCGGGGCGGGGACCTGGGCGCCCAGGCCTGCCGCCCCACTCCGCAGGCGGCGTAGACACGCAGCCGGCCGGGCCGCGTAGACGCGCGTCGGGCGGCCCCTCCCGGCCTGGCGCAGACCTGGGCCGCCTCCGCGGCGGCGGGGACCGGCCTGGCCAGGTGCACTGGGCGGCCCCCGCCCCCGCGCCTTTGTCCGGGCCCTGCCGGGACCCCGCTGCCCCGGCCGCCCCTCGCACCCAGTGCAGTCCCGCAGGCGCGCAGGTGCGAGTGGTGGGAGGCCCCTGCTGCAGAGAGCGCAGGGCTGGCGCGTCTTACCTGCGGCTCGGGCTGGGTCCCCGGCTCGCCCGCTCGGTCCCCGGCTAGGTCCGGCTGGGTCCCGGCCCTCCCGCCCGGCCGGCCGAGCGCTGGGCGGGGCCGCCGCCTAGGACATGCCCGGCGCGGCCCGCACGCTCGCCGCAGCCCAGCCGAGCCCACGGGCAGAGCGGCGCGGCGGCCTCGCGCGGCGGGTCCCTGACGTCTGCGGGCGTCCGGCCCCGCCCCCGCCCCGCCCCGGGCCGCCCGGCGGCCCCGCCCCCACGACCGCCCCTCCGGAAGCCAGGTGGGGCGGGCCGGCAGCCGCCAGGTGAGCGCGCCTCCCCCAGCCTCGCGCGTGGTCCCTCCGGGGAGCCCTGCCCGCTCCGCTGCGCCCCTGCACCGCTCGCCAACCCCGCTCCTGCGGCCGCGGCCTGGCCCCCGGGTTTGGCTGGGACCCGGCCCTGCGTCTCGGGCGGAACCGGTGCCCAAAGTGGCCCAGCGTCTGGATCCTGGGCCCGCAGGTTAAAGCTTAACCACGCTCTGGAGCCCGAGGCTCAGCCGCGCCCCTAGCCCCCAACCTTTGGCCCCGGTGGCCCAAAGGAGGCGTGGAGGGTGAAGGAGGTAGGTCGAGTCCCAGAGACCCATCTCCCGTGCCCTGCCGGACTGGGTGTGTGTGCTGCCGCCCCTCCGATCTCTGGCGCCCTGGGCTGGGCCAGACCGTGCCGAGCGGTGGGGTGGGACTGGGAACCCCGGGGCCCCGGGTCGCGCAGGACTCCTGCGTAAGTGCTCTAGGGCTGCCCGTTCCCCACGGGGGCCGCAGCAGAGGTACCCGGGAGGGGATTAACGCGGGGCGGGGGCAGCGTGGGGTGGGACACGCCGCGGTGGACGACCGCTCCGAGGACATCCTGCCTTCCAAATTGAGGGTACTGAAAAAGGGGAGGGAAGTCCCGGGAGATGGGGTCGGGGCGCGCGCCAGGCCTCAGCCTGGGGAGGAGTCTAGGCCTTGTCCTGTGGGCATTCCCGGCCGCGACAGTGCCTGCCCTGCACCTGCACCTGCTCGCCACTCCGCGGCGCCTCTCCACAACCTCAGTGCCGGCCCTGAGCTGGGGTGGGAGTTGGAGGCCGTCAGACGCACCCTGGAGTACAGAGGAGAACGTGCCCCTGGCAGCCCACCTGGGTGGGGAGAAGGCGAGGAGTGTGCCGGGCAGCAGACGCCCTGTGCGGGCTGTGAGCTCGGGTGGGGGGCGGGGAGAGTAGGGCCAGGTGGGACCTGTAGCCAGGTGATCCAGGTGTTTGGACTTCATCCCAAGGACAGTGTGGCACCAAATGAGGTTTGGTGCCAGCTGAGACCTGCTCAGATGAGGGTTTTAGAGAGAGGATGAGGTCTGGGTGTCAAAGTGAGTGGATGGGGGTGGCCAGGCGTCTAAGCAGAGGCCTGGGCTGGTAGAGGTGGGGGCAGAGGAAAGAGAGATGAGGGCAGATTTGGGAGGAAGGATGGGCAAGGACTGGTGCCTAACTGGATGGGGGAAGGGGGCTGGGTGTTCTCAGTCTGCCCCTCCAGGCCCACTGGCCCCTGTGCCGACACCAGGTGGCCCCACCTCCACCCCATGTGCTTCCAGGGGAGTTTAGGGAACTTCCCCAGCTCCCTGCTGCGGGAGCGCCCACCTGCCCTCTTCCTGAGGCCCCAGCGCTGCCCATCCCTTTTTCCTGCCCTCTCCAGGCTCCAGGACTGCCCGCCCGGGGGCCTCACCATCTCTCTTGGCTTTGCCTACACCTGTCTACAGCCTGATAAATGACCCTTCACAAAAGTCACTTTCTCTCTGTGCCTTCCTTCTGCCAGGACCCTGACTTCCTCCAAGGTGAGGTAGTGGGGAGGCAAGGATGTGTCCATCTTCTGCTGGGACCCAGCCCGTGCATGTGGCTGTCACAGGCTGGGAAACCAGGCAGAGCGCAGCTCAGCAGTTGAGGCTTTGGCACGGGGTGGAGAGCTGAGTCCACGCAGGTGAGGCGTACAGGGGCGCTCGAGAGCCCAGGCCTGAGCTAGAGAAGCAAGTGTGGGTGATTCTCAGAGCCATGGGCGTAGGGGGCAGGGTAGAGAGGGTGGCGCAGGCCAAGCCAGGAGCCCAGGACAGTAAAACCAAGGAGGACGCCGAGGCCCAGTTCCCCAAATGGACCCACATGTTGACTGCGTCCCCAGTACGAGTTGCTATAGGTGTGTTTTATCACTACGTGAACAATTCTAAAGTCCGTGATGAAATTAAAGGTACAAGAAGAATTGTCTGAAAAGACGTGACTAGACCCATCTGCAGAGGACACGCACAAGTGGACAATGAGCTTGTGAACAGATCACTGGGGAGACGCGAATCAAATCCCAATGCGGGGCCAGCTCACACCAAACAGCCCAAACAGGTGCTGGCGAGGGTTGGAGAAACTGGGAACTGGACCCTGACGCACGGTTGCTGGGAATATAAAGTGGGTTAGCCACTGTGGAAAACAGTGTGGCAGGGCCTCCAAAAATTAAAAGTAGAATTACCATGTGATCCAGCAGTTTTACTTCTGAGTATATACCCAAAAGAATTGAAAGTGGGGACATGAACAGGTTACCTGGGCACCCACGTTCTCAGCAGCACTAGTCACAGTAGCCACGAGGTGGCAGCAACCCCAGCATCCAGGCACAGATGTGCAAACAAAGTGTGTGCGACGGAATTTAGTCGCAAAAAGTAAAGAAATTCCAACACATGCTGCAGTGTGGGTGAACCTGTGACACTATGCTAAGTGAAATAAACCGGTCACAGAAGGACAAATGCTGTCTGATCCCATGTATAGGAAGCCCCTGAGCCGTCAGAATCAGAGACACGGGAGGTAGAACCGTGGGGGCCGGGCTGGGGGTTGGAGGGGGCTGAGGTTCAATGAACACAGTGTCAGCTGGGAAGATGAGGGGAGTTCTGAGAGGGGCGGTGATCGCTGCACAACGAGAATGGACTTAATGCCACTGAACTGTTCACTTAAAAGTTAATATCTTTTAAGTTACATATATTTTGCACAACAAAAGAAAAGAATGAATAGCCTATAAAATTCTGAAAAGGAAAAAAGAAGGCCTCAGCCCTGCCACAGAGCAGAATCTGTCGTAGGGCCAACCAGAACATTTTGCTACCGGCAGTTGACACACAGATCAGAGGTCTGTGTGGTCACTGAGCATGTGATCGATCGGGCATTATTTAATAAAGAGTGTTGGAACAACTGGGCAGCTGTCTGGAAAAGTCAGGACGTTGGACCCTGTCCCACTCCTCACTCCAGAATAAATTCCATATAGGCCAAAAACATAAATGCAGAAAACCAGAACCACAAAGTCATTTGAAGAAAACACGGGAGGCTATTTAATAATCTCAGGATGAGGAAGGCCTTTCTAAGCATGACACAAAAGCAGAAGCCACACAATTTATTTTGAAAAATTTAATTCAATTACAAATGGCAACATTTTGCCTAGATGACATCTTTAAAATTAAAGGATGTGCAATAAACCGGGGGGAAACCTACTATGAGGCAATGCCGTCAAGGGCGGAGTCTCCTAACTAGTTGTCTAACGAGGACCAACCCGCAATCCCCGGGAACAGTCGGCCGCTGGGCGAGAGGAAGCCCAAATGCCTCAGCTCAGATGCTTAACCTGCCCCTGATCCTGCCAGCGGTGTGCCCTGGAGGTGGCATTTCCTGCCTGTCAGACTGGCAGACACTGAAGGTTTTGATGAGAGATGGGGAAGGGAGGACGCACCCCAGTGCTAGCAGGAGTGTGGGTGAGTTTGGGGTGTGTACGGGGGCTTTGTTTCCGCTGTACCTTGGCACTGCTGGGATTTGTTAAGTGAGGAAGCCGTATTAACAATGACAACATTTGCCGTATTCCTTAGGGGAGAGAGTCAGGAGGAGGCGGGGGTTCCCCTGCCCATGTAGCAGTGTCAGGGGAGCCCCAGCAGGTCTGATGGGCTTAGGGACAAGGCGCCTCGGCTCCAGAGCTGGCAGCACCTGAGCTGGTGCCCGGGCTGGAGGCAGAGTGTGCAGGTGCCTCCTAGGAGTAGGGCGGGACCCAGGGGATGAGGCAAAAAGAAGCCGGGGTGCAGCAGCCTCAGAGGCCGGGCCTCCCCCACACCCGGACCCCAGCCCCAGTGCCCTGTGGCTCTTCAATGCCACCGGACTCAGTGCCCTGCAAGTGGGCTAAGGCTCTTCCTGAACCCCATACTCTGCTCTCCTGAATTTGGTTCAGGGGTCTCTGGTCAAAGGCATGGAAGCTGAGCCTCCACCAGCCACCCTGTCCTCCTGGAGCAGGGATCATGGGGCTCCCTAGTGTCCCCTTGTGCCTGGATTTCTGCGTCTACTACCTCATCTCATGTAGTAAACGCTGCCAGGCTTTTACTGGGAGGACCGGGGCCCTTGCTGCCAGTGGAAGGAGGCAGCTTGGTGCTGGCAGACAGCCACAGACACAACCGGGACGCACCGCAGCAGATGCCAGGCCCCAGCACCCACTCTTCCTCCCCTGTCTGTCCTGGCCTTGCACACCTCTGCTGGTGACCAGAAGCCACAGGTCAGCTGCAGCCAGGAGCTGGGGCTTCTGGGGGTGAGGACAAGCAGCACCTCCCTAGGAACAGGTCCTGGAGCAGGCCAACTCCCCCCACTTTGAAAGTGTCCTCTGCGTGGCTGCCCAGGTCTCTGCAGGCCTGTCCAGCCCGGGGCGGGGGGGCAGGGATCACCTGCAGCCTGAACCCCTGTGACCCCCGCAGGGAGAGTCCCCAGTGGGGCTGGTCTTTCTCTGCAGGCCACGTGCCCAGGCAGCCGGAGTGGGACAGGGCTTAGGGAGAGAAGCTGGCCTGGGCGGGGGCCAACCCTCAGGCCTCTCTTGCCCAGCAGAGGCATGGGGGGGCCCTGGCTGTTCTCCCAGCCTGGCTTGCTGCCCTTCCTGAGACCCAGGACTCCGCCAGCCCTCCTGCCAAGATAATTATCCACAAAAGGCAGGAGGGCCCAGGCCCATGAGGGCATTGCCTGCCTGCTTTGTGTCCGCAGCTAATTACGCACCCAGCTGAGACCCAGAGCAGCCAGCTGGTGGGAGCGGCGGGTGCCCTGCTCTGGGATGGTGCCCTCACCCCTTCCAGCGCCTGCCTGGGGAGCAGCAGGGGACAGCTGAAAGGCTCCAGGGCTGTGTTGCCCGCACCCCTCTCTGAGCCTCCTCTGATGGGCAGCGTCTGCCTGCAGGGCTCACCCTGAGACATGGCCAGAACCTCAGAAAGCAGAGTGTCCTTCCCAGGTGCCACCCCATATAGCCCACACCCAGGCCCCGTGCTCTCCACGCTCACACCCCCAGTGCTTGCCACTCTGAGACCCCTGTGCTCCCCATGGTAGATAATATGATGAGAAGAGACTTATGGAGTCCCTCCCACCCCCACCTCGGTGGGAATCCTTTCCCTGCGGGTCCGTCAGAGAAAGGGGTCTTGCTCACCTGCAGATCGCCATCCCACTTCTCACCTGGGACCTGCTCTGAAGGCCGCCTGCCTCGACGCCTTTCCTTGTTCCTTCCCACAGAGCCAGGTCTCTCAGTCACCTCTGGAGAGCTCTTGGTCTCCTGGTGGCCTTAGTGTGTAACCAGCGTCTGGCTGAGATGTGAGAGGAAGTCTTCTGTTGCAGGGAGGCGTGGGTGTGAGAGAGGGCGGCTCTAGAAGTGCTGTTTCCACCATGAGGAAGTTGGTGTGAATGAAGACAGTCTGCTCTGCACTCACTGCCTTTGCTGGGTGAAGACGTGATGATGCCTGAAGCTGCAGCAGCCCTCTTGTGACCACGGGAAGTCAGGAGCAGAGCAGAGAAGCCAATCCAGGTCCCTGCCACAGAGACCTGGGCACAGCACAGATAAACTCCTTACTCCGATTAAGTGAAACAAACAAACAAAAAGCACTCAGTGTAGTTTAGGGTACTTGGGTAGGACGTTCTGTTAATCGCAGCTGAAACATCCATGTAGCATCATGTTTAGATCAACTTTCTCCAAACTCTGTTCCTTGGAATACTGGTAATAAATGTTTCTTTATAAGCCTATGTTAGTCATTTTTTTTTCACAGATTGAAGAACCTGAAACACACATTTTTTAATTAAATAAACAAAGTGTTGCCCTGCCCTCACCGCCAGCCCTGGCAGTGGTGGCCACTGACCACGGAGCCAGGAGCCACCCAGTGAGTGTCTTTGCTCTAGGGAGGGTGAAGCCAGAGAAGGCGCCTTTAAACTTCCCTTAGGAGCGACGGGTGCCGGAAAGCCCAGAAAACGCCAACCGCAGGCCCGAGCTCTCAGGAATCCCTGTGCACCGCCCACGCCAGCAACGCACAGGCCTCACGGACGCACGTCCCACGTGGGGGGACTTTCCGTCGTTCACCCTCCCAGCTCTCTCTTGGAACGTCACTGCGGCCAGGGCCCCGAGGCACCAAGGGGGTGAGGATGTGCCCGCACCCTCTTCTTTGAATAGGCTTTTTCGGCAGTCGTTCTATTTGGAATGCTAATCCTTGCGCATGCGCAGCACACCGCCACCGGTGCGCACCCGCGGCCACTCTGTCCGCTGTTCTCCCGGGGCCTGGTGGGCGCTGCCTGTCTTTTCATTCACCCCCGGCCAGGACCTGCTTGTGGACGTCGGAGTGCGCCCTGGGAAAGCAGCAGAGGGGAGGGAGTCCCGGGAGGGCGGGACGCCCGAGAGAGGGCGCGCTGGCCTCCGATGGCCACTTGGATTCTCCTCGTGACTCTGCAGCAGGGTCTGAAGACACACAGGGCGGTGCGGAGCCACCCGAGAGGGTGGGCGCGTGTTGCTCAATGTGGAAAGCCCTCGCTCGGAGTCGCGGAGGAAAACAGTGGCTGGTGACAGCTGGGAGGGTGACACCCAGTGTTGAGTGGCTACTAAAACATTTACTTTGGGAGGCCAAGGCTGGGGGATCGCTTGAGGCCGGGAGTTGGAGGCTGCACTGAGCTGTGATGACACCGCTGAACTCCAGCCTGGGCGACAGAGTGAGACCCTGTCTGGAAAAAAAAAAAAAAAAGAAATCTATTCATTGTCCTGCTTCACCGACGCGGTGCCACGTGCAGGTATGTGAGCAGCCGCTGGGGCTGGCAGGATAAAGTGACGTCCACTCCCTGTTCAGCGAGGCTGCGTCTGATCCTTTGATGGACAGTTGCAGAATAGTCTTCCGCGATCTTCCTAATCAAAGGCTTCTTAATATATTGAAATATCACCTTTTTAGTAAGCAAAGTGCCTTTTTTTTTTTTTTTTTTTGAGACAGAGTCTCACTCTGTTGCCCTGGCTAGAATGAGTGCCGTGGCGTCAGCCTACTTCACAGCAACCTCAAACTCCTGGGCTCAAGCAATCCTTCTGCCTCAGCCTCCCGAGCAGCTGGGACTACAGGCATGCGCCACCATGCCCGGCTAGTTTTTTTTTATATATTTTTAGTTGTCCAATTAATTTCTTTCTAATTTTAGTAGAGACGGGGTCTCACTCTTGCTCAGGCTGGTCTCGAACTCCTGAGCTCAAACAATCCGCCCGCTTCGGCCTCCCAGAGAGCTAGGATTACAGGCGTGAGCCACCGCGCCCGGCCTCTCTTATGTTTTTTAACTCATGCACATGCAGTCTTCGTACAATTTTTAAAGTTTAATAAAAGATCATGTATTTTGACATTGCAGCAGCAGCGTTTATAGATACGTTGCGTGGTAGCCTACCTTCAGACAGCGTGTGCCATGCTGGAAAGGCCAGAGCCCACCACTCGCTGGACTCGGACCCCAGGCGTCTGCTCTGCGTCTCTGCCGGGCAGCACCCCCAGCCGGCCACCCGCTGCCCGGAGTCCAGAAGGTTGTTTCGTAACTTCAACAGGTATCAGGATACTCATCGATGTTTCTCCCACACCAGGCACATTCACTGCACAGACCTGTTTCTCCTGGTTCTGTGACTAGAAGAGGGAAGAATTCATCAAAACGTAGCAAGGTCTTATGATCTCAAACTGGACCCAAATCCAATAAGAACAAATCAAAGTATGTCCTAGCGAACATACGTGATCGCAGCCTCCAGGAGTGGGCAGGACCAGGCGAACTGACGCCGGTGTCGGGACAGGGCACACGGTGTGCTCAGCACACTCCTTCCTCTGCCGTAGACCAGCTGGGGTTTTCAGACTACGCAGGAGGAGGACGAGGGCTGGGCCGACTGTGAGATTCCCGTGCGGCAACCACCAGCAGGTGGCTCAGACAGGCTCGCGTAAGGATCTGGCTCCTAGGCCACATTTTATGAGGAGGAGAAAAAAAGAAAAATAAATTATCCATCTTGATATGCTGTCTTTAGTTCTTAATAAAAATAAATGCAACTTGATTTCTCTATAAAGTTTAAGACAAACATATAATCTTAATAATTATTGTATCAGTCAAATCACCCAGTAGATCATTTTTCCTGTGTGCCAAGAAAATCTACAACACCCATTATCATTTATTAGACCATCTCATTTTATACTAATGGTGAACCTCCACGTGTTCCAAAATACAGCCTCCCACAGAGCAGAACTTCTGCTTGCAGCTGGTGGATGGCAAGTGTCAGACAAACTCCTGCACCAAAAGCAGCTCTCAAAGCTGGATTGTGAAAAACAGCTCTTGGAAGCCGTTAGAGAGCGACCGGCCAGCCGGGACTTGCGGCACAGGAGTCCTGAGGAGAGGGAGTCACGTTGACAGGAACCTGGAATTCTCTGCCATTTTCCTCCCAGGGAAATTCACTCTGGGTGTGCCTAGAGGCCCCGCAGAAAGTGGCAGCTCGGAGCTACCGGCCTTGTCAGGTGCAAGCTGCGGAGACAGGTGTCGGGGTTGGGAGCTCCCACCCTGCCTTCTGTGCCTCCTTCCTCTCAGGTACTTGCCAGTCTCTGAGCTGTTCGGGGTGGGATGCTCAGAAGTGACGCAAAAATGGCAGCTAAAAGCCGAAGAAGCTGAACAGAATTTTAACAGCTCGATGGTGCTGGAGAGAGAAACGGCAGTGAGGCGTCCAGGAGAAGCGACCCTGGGAACACTCGACTCTGGAATGTGACACTCCAGCAGACTAGACAAAATAATCTTCCTGACTCCATTCACTCTTTTGTACACAGTGTCCAACACTCGCCAAAAAACCACCAGGCATTCCAGGAGATAGGAACAAAACACGAACAAAAAAAGAAGGAGAAGGAAAAAAAGAAACACACACAGGCCATGCGGACACTGAGGCTGTCAGACACGGGTTTTTAAATGGCGATGATTAAAACATTCAAAAAATAAATCACAGGATGGAAACTTTTACCAGCGGCTCGGAATCTACAAAAAACAATCAGATGGAAATTCTTGAATTAAAAATAAGATAACTGAGGCCAGAAGTGGTGGCTCACACCTGTAATCCCAGCACTTTAGGAGGCCAAGGTGGGAGGATTACTTGAGGCCAGGAGTTTGAGACCAGCCTGCGCAACATAGCAAGACCCTATCTCTACCAAAAATACAAAAATTAGTCCGGTGTGGTGGTGCACACCGTAGTCCCAGCCACTCTGGAGGCTGAGGCAGGAAGATGACCTCAGCCCAGGAGTTCAAAATTACGGAAGAGCTATGATCGCACCACTGCACTTCAGCCTGGGCAACAGAGCAAGACCCTGTCAAAAAAAAAAAAAACTGAAATTAAGAACTTGATAGAATGTTTGATACCTGAAGAATAGAAGATTTTCAATTTTAAATCCTTTATTGTCTCCTCGCTCCAGTCTGAATATTTTCTACTGCCCCAGACTAGAGCAGGGGGAGACAACAGGAGGCAAAAATTCTTTCTAAAAATAAGGGTGTGATACGTGGATCCGTGGAAAAGATCAGACACATGTGCACCTGGTGTCCCGGAGGGTGAAAAGGAAGAGCGGCAAAAACCGTATCCGAAGAGGCAACAAGCAGAAACTTTCCGAAGCTAGAAAAGACATCAACCACGGATTCAAAAATCCCAGTGGATCCCCAGCAAGATCAATAAAAAGAAAACACACAGAGGCACATCTTAATGAAACCAGGGAAAACCAAAGGCGAAGAGAAAACATTAAAATCTGCCAGAGGAAAAAAGACACATTACTTTTCAAGGACCAAAAAGGAAACCAATAAATACATTTTCAACAAGAATGTTGGAAGCCAGAAGACAGTAGAATGACATCTTTAAGCGGTGGAAGAAAACTTAGCAGTCTATACCCAGAATTCTATTTTAAAAACCCTTTAAAAATAAAGATTGCAGAAGAATCAATGAGAAGTGTGACGCTTTGTCCCTAACGAAAAAAAACAAAAAGAAACCTGTTTCCTTTCTCATCACTGAAAAGGTGGAGAACAATAACCACGTGGGTGCAATGAGCACCCCGCGACCTACTGCGTTGGGAGGAGCCACAGGGCAGCCTGCAAAACCTCACCACTCCCAGGTCAACGGTGGGTCAACGGTGGGACCGTCAGTGCTTCGATCAGAATGATAAAAGCAACAGATTGAAAGACATTGAACACATTTAAACCCGCAAGTTCCCCAAAATACCAAAAAATATGAGTCATCACTGGAGGAAGTTAGTGAACTAATTCATTGTTTTGAACACTGGTCAATGAGGGTAAAGAATCCTGCATTTATCCGGCCTTTTCCACGTGAACTGTATGTACCTGCAGGTAACCAGAAAGAAAAGTTTTCCTTTATAGAAATATTCTAGTACAACTATGATATATCAACTAAAAAGTACCAAAGAAAGAGAAATATTCTACATGTTCAAGCAGTAAGGAATGAGGGAACAAGCACGTCACCGTTCCGCGACCCCAACTTAAGGATCAAGGCCGATCGCGAATGGCTGCAGACACGACAAAAATAGAGATGCCGGGTCACATGTGCGTTCCAAGGGCAGCGCTGGGAGCCACCAGGGTGCAGCGTCACACCTGAGCATGAGCCACACGGCCGGTGCCACCGAGCGGAATGTTTTGTAGGAGGCCGTGTCCTGTATCCGCAGCATCCTCCACGGAGGCCATGACCACGTGTGGCTGCTGCACCACGGGCTGGTGCCTGAAACTGAATTTTTATTTTTATGTAATTGTATTAACCCGACTGCAGCCTGTAACCAGTGGCTACCATCGTGGCCTGCCCGGCTCTAGGCCCCACAGTGTCACGGCCAGCCCGTGTTTGGTTCCGGTGTCAAGACTGATGATGTCACACGCAGACACGCCAAGAAGGTGTGACAAGGCTATGACTCACTCAGTTGCGGTGTCTCAGGAGGGCAGGGCAGCCCTCCTAGGCAGGTCCAAAACGGCTTGCAGGAGCCAGAAAGGGGCGCTGGCCTGGGTATTTGTGGGGTGGGAGGTGGGGCCGGGTGAGATTTCACACAGGTGGGCAGGAGCTTGCCTGGCTTGAGTCTCCCACCTGCACCTGAGGGGGCACCCGGGTTTCTTATCAGCTTGTGCAGGTGTGGGGCACACGCGGCCAGACATTAAGAAACAAGAGTTCAGCTCCTCATCGCAAAGCACCGCCTTACGGAATGCAGAGGGCGCAGGGAGTTGTGGCACAAAAGCTGGCCAAACCCAGCCTGGGAAACCGCAGGACAGTAGCCTGGTCCCCTTGCTAAAGGGAGAAAGGTCGATGAGAAAACTGTAGCTTCAAACAGACCTGACGTGCCATCCAGGTGCAAAGTGTCAAAGGTGCTTCGGTTCTGATCCGAACAGACATTTATTAAACAATTGGAAACCTGAACATTGACTCGATATTTAATAATAGTAAAAATTTTTTAGATAAAATAATATTATATGTTTTTAAAAAGTCTTCTTTAGATGCCTACTGGAATAGTTATGGAGGGAATGATATGATATCTGCCCAATATGATGCTTTGCTTCAAAATAATACAGGAGGGGGTGAGAGCTGGGCGTGTGTAAACAAGATTGGGTAAGAGGTGATGATTGTTGAAGCTGAGTGAGAGACACACAGCAGCTTTATGACACCACTCTATTGCCGTTTAGGGTTGACATTTTCTGTAAAAAAATGTTGTAAGAGTAGCAATATAAAGATATTTTAAAACAAAAACTGAGATGATTAATTGCCTTCAGACGGACTGGACAAATAATTAAATAAAGACCATTCTCACCCCAGAAGAAACGGTCCGAGACCGTTTGGAGGCACAGCAACACGGGAGGAAATAACTCAGAAAACAGTGAAGATGGGACAGTCTCATATTGAAGGTTTCAGTGAATCATGTTTAAGGTACGCGTAGAATGAAATGTATGATGACTGCTGCTTCAGCACTGCAAAGCCCTGAAGCGTTTGGGAAAAGGAAAGTTCTCAGCTGGAGAAGTCTTATGTGCAAAGAATGAGTTTGTAATTCCTAGGTTACTGCTAAAAGAAGAAAAAAATATAGTTTTAATAAAAGCCAATGGAGAGGGGCTGGAACGGAATAATAAAGAGTACTTGATTAATCCAAAAAGAAGTCAAGAAAAAAGAAAAATGAAAGAAATGAAATAAAGCAAACAAATTACAAATTGAAAGATAGTAGATTTGAATTCATATATATCAGTAATTACAATAAATGTAAATTAGTTATTTTAAAAAGAACACTAGGATGGCATAAAAACAAAGCAATACCCAACCATAAACAGCTTATACAGACACACCTTAAATAAAGGACTAGAAAAAAACTGAAATTAAAAGGACAGAACAAAATATTCCATAAAAACAATAATCAAAAGAAAGCTGATGCAGCTAAAATAATATCGTATGAAGCCGACTTTATGCAAGAGACACAACTAGAGATAAGGAAAGCATTTCACATTATAAAAGGGTCAGCCCGATAGGAAACTATAGCAATCATAAACCTGTATGCACCTAATAACACAGCCCCAAACACAGAAACAAAACCTGGCAGAACTAAAGGAAAAGTAGTAAATCCATGATCACAGTGGGAGATGTTAAAACATTTCTTCCAGGAACTGGTAGAACAAGCAGATAGAAAATATCTATAGAGATACAAAACATTGTAACACAAGAATTAACAAACTTGATTTAATTTACACATACAGAACACATCATCCAACAACTGCTGAATGCATATTCTTTTTTTTTTTTTCGAGACAGAGTCTTGCTCTGTCGCCCTGGCTGGAGTCCCTTCCCAGGTATCAGACAGATCTCTAAAGCTACTATAATCCAATACAGATGGCACTGATTTAGGAATAGACAAGTAGATTCCTGGACCAGAAAAGACATTCTAGAAATAGACATATTGTGCAGGAAAATTTCATTCATGACAGAAGAGGAAGGTTAACTCATGGGAAAGAATGGGTTATTTAATGATTGTACTGGAAGAATTAGGTAACCATCTGTAAGAAAAATTTACATAGTATGTAAACATTGCAGCCATAAAGGTAGAAGCCAAAGAACTGGAAAAGACTAGACCAGCACGTATGCAAGCTAGCATTGAGGAGATAACTCGAGTCAGATACCCCAGAGCTACACAAGGAAGGTAAATACATTTGACTCCATAGCAATATTAAAATTTTGTGTGGCAAAACATACCATAAACAAATGCAATGCCAATGTGATAAACTGGGAAAAATACATATTTGTAAAGCACTTGACAGACAGATGATGAACATCTATAATATATAACAGGCTCGTGGAAACTGACAAGAAACAGGTTTTTAAAAACAATAAAATGGGAAAAGTGTATAAGTAAGCAATTCACGGAAGAGCGGAGAGAATGGTCCAACGGTGAGGATGCACAGATTTACAGAAAGCACAGCTGGCACTGAGCCCCGCCCTTGGGCTGCCAGGATTGAACACAGGCCAGTGCCCAGCGTTCCCGGGGCTGTGAGGGCCTAGGGACCCTCACATGCTGTTGGCAGAAGTGAGAATCAGGACAGCCACCTTAGAAAGCAGTCTGTCAGCCGAAAATACGATGAAGATGAGAAATGGACACTGACCCAGCAATCCCTGATTGAGAATTTCCACCAAAAACATAAAACCTTCATTGCAGAAAATACATGTTCACAGCATTGAGCAGCATTGTTTGTAGTGGCAAAAAAACAAAAACAAAAACAAAACATGTTAAGTAAAGTGAGTGCCAATATAAGTAAATGGTTCCTCATTCATCGGTACACTCAATGATTACATACTGTTCATGTACCTGACACTGTTTTAAGATCCCAGACTGTGGCAAAAAGCAAATTGAAGCCCTAGTCTTTATGGAAGGTTTGTTCTAGTAAAGAAGACAAAAACAAACAAATATACTGAAAATGTTAGGTAGTGGCAAGTATTAAGATCAAAATAATTCAGGAGAGAAAAGGAAATTAAGAAAGCCATTTCATCTAAATAGCATCGAAAAGAATTAAACATTTAGGAATAAATCTAAGGAGGTGAAAGACTTGTACACTGAAGACTATAAAACATTGCTGGAAGAAATGGAAGAGCTAAATAAATGGAAAGATGCCCCATGGTCACGGGTGGGAAGACTGAGCATTGCTAAGATGTCAACACTCAACAGAGTGATCTACAGATTCAATTCTGTCCCTGGAAAAATTTCAACAGCTGTTTTTTGCCAAAACAGAAAAGCCAATCCTCAAATTCATATGGAAATGTAGGGGGCCCCAAATAGTCAAAATAAATTTTTAAAAGAAAAATAAAGTTGCAGGACTCACACTTCTTGACTTCAAAAGTTACTACAAAGCTACAGTAATTAAAACAGTATGGTACTGGCATAAGGATAGACATATAGACCAGTGGAATAAAATTGAGAGTCCAGAAATAAATCCTCACATATTTGGTTAAATGACAAAGGTGCCAAGACCTCTAAACGGGGTAAGGACAGTCTTTTCAACAAATGGTACTAGGAAAATTGAATATCCATATACAAAACAATGAAGTTGGAGCCTAACCTTATGTCATATACAAAAATTAACTAAAAATGGATCAGTGACCTAAACTTAAGAGCTATAACTATAAAACTCTTAGAAGAAAATATAGGGTAAAATCTTTATGATCTTGAATTTGGCAATGGTTTCTTAAGTGTGACACCAAAATCACAGGTAATATTTGGTTTTCATTATAAATAGGAAATTTTATGCACCAAAGACATTATCAAAAGAATAAATAGGTGACTCACAAAATGGGAAAAGATATTTGCAAATCATATATTTGATAAGGGATTAGTGTCCAGCATGTATAAAGAGTTGCTACAACACAACAAGAACAAAAACCAAACAACCTAATTTATTACATCAATAAGCAAAGGACTTAAATGGACATTTCTCTAAAGAAGATACACAAGTGGTAAGTAAGCTCAGGAAAAAATGCTTAACATCAATAGTTATTAGGAAAATGCAAAACAAAACCATAAGATACCATTTCACATCCATTAGGATGGCCATTTAAAAAAAAAAAGAAAGAAAAATAACAAATGTTGGTGAGGATAGGAAGAAATTAGAACCCTCCTGCATTGCTGGTGGGAATGCAAAATGGTACAACCACTACAGAAAACATTTTGGCAACTCCTCAAAAAGTTAAACATAGAATTACTGATATGAGTGAGTAATCCCATGTACTTACAGAAGAAACTGAAAACAAGGACTCTAACAGATACTTGTGCACCAATGTTCACAACAGCATTATTACAACAGCCCACATGTGGAAACAACCCAACCATCTATCAACAGATGAATGGACAAACAAAATGCGGTCAATACCGCATATTCTTACGCCAGGGAAAGGTGCGAAGTTCCGATACATGCTACAATATAGAAGGATCTTGAAAACATTATACTACGTGAAATAAGCCAGACATAAAATTTCCAATATTGTACGATTCCACTTATACAGGGCATCTAGAATAGGCAACTTTATAGAGACAGAAAGTGGAGCCTGCAATCCTAGCACTCTGGGAGGCCGAGGCAGGTGGATCCTTTGAGCTCAAAAGTTCAAAATCAGCCTGTGCAAGAGCGAGACCCCGTCTCTACCAAAAAAATAGAAAGAAATTAGCTGGACAACTAAAAATATATAGAAAAAAATTAGCTGGGCATGGTGGTGCATGCCTGTAGTCCCAGCTACTCAGGACGCTGAGGCAGGAGGATCACTTGAGCCCAGGAGTTTGAGGTTGCTGTGAGCTAGGCTGACACCACGGCATTCTAGCCCAGGCAACAGAGTGAGACTGTCTCAAAAAAAAAAAAGAAAAAAAAAAAAAGTGGAATAGAGCTTACTAGGGAAAGGGGGGGGGAGGAATAGGGAATTACTGCTTAATGGATACAGAGTTTGGGATAATGAAAAAGTTCTAGAAGTAGGTAGTGGTAGTGATTATACACCATTGTGAATATACTTAATGCTACTAAATTGTACATTTAAAAATGGTTATAGTGGTAAATTTTATGTTATGTATATTTTACCACAATAAAAAATAAATTCAAAAATATATAGCAAAAGGAATGACAATTAAAAGGTACACTAGAAAATATCAATTTAACACAAAAAAAGGCAATATGGAGGAATAGGAACAAAATATGCAAGCACGCAGAAAACAAATAGCCAAACGGCAGACAAATCCTACCTTATCAGTGATTACATTAAACATTAATATATGAAACACTAATTGAAAAGAAGACATTGGCCAAATGGATTAAAAAATATGATCCAAGGATACACGTCTGTTAGAGACACACTTTAGATTCAGTGACACGATATGTTGAAAGTAAAATGATAGGAAAATATATAACATGCAAACGGCAACCCAAAGAAAGATGGAGTTTCAATACCAATCCAAGAAAATACACTAATACAAAAAATACTCAGCCCTAAAAAAAAATGTTGAAATAGCACCTCTTGCATTAACCTGGACGGAGCTGGGGCCCATTCTTCTAAGTGAAGCAGCACAAGAATGGAAAAACAAGTACCACATGTGCTCACCAACAACTTGGTACTAATCTAGCCAAACTCAAGCGCACACGTGGAAGTAACATTCATCGGAAATCAAGCAGGTGGGAGGAGGGGGAGGGCAGATAAACTCACACCTAATGGTGCGTTGGGGCAGCGATGGGCAGCGACGGCCCCAGGTGCAGGGGTCGGACAGGTCGTGGGTGCAGGAGGCCTCCGTGGGGACCCTCCAGGGCCTGGGGGCACGTGCAGCCCCTGGGCTCCCGCCTTCGCTCCCCACCTGCGCCTCCCCTCGCGCTTCCCGCCCCATCTCGCCGCCCCAAGAGGCACACAGACCCTTGCGGCCGCCCCCTGACCCCTGCCGGCCTGGCCATCCCCCGCGCGGCCCCTCGCACCTGCGCCCTGGATGCCTGCGGGTCCACTCTTATTCCTCTGCCCTCCGCCTCCACCCCCTTCCCGGACCGCGGCCCGGAGCGCCCACCAGACTGTGCCCGCAGCCCCCACGTCCCGCCCTCCCAGGCCTGCCACTGCTCCTCAGTGCCCACCCGCGCCCCTCCGCAGAGCGGGAGCTGAGGTCACCGTCTTGCCCCTTCACTGTCCACTTGAGACCCAGCCCCTCCCTCCTCCAGGCCGGTCGGCCACCGAGGCCTGCACCTGCTAGTGTCTCCCAACCCTGGCCCGTCCTCCCCGCAGCCATTGGCGGGCGGAGGGCTCGGGCCTCTGCTCTCCGCCCAGGCCAGGGCTGCCACCCCCAACTCTGCTGACGGCCACGTCATTCTCTGCTCAGCAGCGAAGCGACCTCCCCAAGCGCCGGCCCCCCCAGGTCGCAGTCTTGCTTAAAATCGGCCAACTCTGACTCATTTCTCCTAGGACCCCCAACCCCGTGTTGCCCCCCTCCCCCGTCTCCCGCAGGCCCAGACATGCTGCTGCGCCCTGGCCACCTGCACTGGGCCAGGTCTAGGTACCTGCAGTCACCTCCCTGACGCCTTTCCCGCTGCCCCAGGAACCCGGGCCCACCTTCCAAGCCCATACAGAGCCCCTCGCTCCGCAGACCCTCGCAGTCCTCTGCGGCCCCTGCTGCCGTCTCAGAGGGAGCAGGGCGCCCGGGGTCTGCACTCCCAGCCTGCGCCCCCACCCCGGGAGCCAGCGCAGCGCCCGCGAGGGACGGTTGGAGGGGCCGCCAGCGTCCACTGTGTCCAAGGACTGAATTTGCACACAAGCTCCACACGCTCCGGTAGCACCGAGGGCAGATGCGGGGACGCCGGGTTGGGAGAAGGCGGAGGCGGGGAAAGAGGGCCCCCCCCACCACGGGCCGGGGAGCGTGGTCGCAGGACCTGCGGGCAGACGCGGAGTCTGTGCGTTCTGGGGCGCCGGGCAGGGGC
The DNA here is from genome assembly GCA_963575035.1 of Avahi laniger. Lineage (NCBI taxonomy): Eukaryota > Metazoa > Chordata > Mammalia > Primates > Indriidae > Avahi > Avahi laniger. The sequence continues at coordinate 9,132 of CAUYSK010073722.1, read as the reverse complement.
CTCTCCGCCCAGACATCGTCCGCAGAGCGAGAGCTCAGGGCTGGCCACAGGTGACCTGAGGATGACGTGGGACACTACCCCCGCCCCCCTGCAGCTGTCCCGCATAGCTTCCTAGATGGACCAAATCTTTCACTCAAGGCATCCTGCTCCGTTTCCCCGAGGTGCCTAGAGGGGCAGGCTTCGCCTGGGCCTCTTAGGGGGGTGCCCACGGCGACCTGAGCAGAAGGACAGGGCTCTCTGGCCTCGGCAGACCCCCCCTCCCAGACCACCCCTAGCATCTCCCCTGCACTGTGGCCCTGCATTGTCTCAGCATCCCTCCGCTGGCCCCTGCCCCTTCCGCCCTTGCCTGGTGTGCCCTCCACCCAGAAGCCAGGCTGAGGTCAGAACCCAAGTCCAGCCCCTGTCCCTCGTGGATCAAACCCTCCCACGGCTCCCATCTCCCGTGGAGTGAAAATCAGAGTAGCAGAGACAGCCCTAAGGCCTTCTGCCTTCCCCCTTCCGCTCCCTGCCTCCATGCCCAACAGCCCTCAAGCCCCACCTCGAGCTTCTGCCCCTGTGGTTCCCTCTGCCAGAATCTTCTCCCACCTCTGCTCTACTATCCTGGTCAGTGAGCCATCCTGGCCAATCTTTGCACCTGTCAGCATCTGGTATCCTGAATATTATTTTTTTATTTGCTTGTTGAGCCAGGGGGATCTGCCACCTGCCTTCATGAATCCCACCCAGAAGGTCCTGGGCCTTCTGTTTAATATAATAGAACGGTCTAGAGTCCACAAACGACCTTCTCCAGATTTCAGAAATCTGAGCCCCTGCACCAGTTTACTGCCTGTGCCTCCTCCACACCTCTGTCCCCACAGCGACCCATACCCCTACCCAGCTCAGGAGGAAGCCTCCCCATTCCTGGCCCCTCACCCCCAGGACAAGCCCTCAGGCCCCCGTGATCAAGGTTCCCAAACTTCCCAGAGTTTGCTCTCAGGCAGCATCCCTGGCCCATCTACCATCCATCCAATCATCTTCCTACCTACCCATCCCCAAACATCCAATTATCCATTTATCTATGCATCTGTCCATATCCCCATCTAACCATCCATCCAACCATCTAACCATCCATCCATCCAACGATCCATCCAACCATCTAAACATCTATCCATCCATCCATCTATCCAATCAGCCACCCATCCATCCATCTATCTGTCCATCCATCCATCCCTGTTCCACCCAGTCATCCACCTGTATTTGCTTTTTAAGGCATCTCAATTCTTTGGGGCTCCATCCAGTCCTCCCCTTTCCCTCCTGTAATTGCATCTCAGGTGGTATCTACAACATTTAGATAGCAAAATGGTCCATTAGTTTAAAATACCCATATCCAATTTAAGCTAAGCCCTCACTGCTGGCCATCCCTGTAACTCACCAGACCTAAGGAGGGGCAAAGGTGTGGTCTGCTCATTCACTCCAGCAACGTGGACAGAGAAGGAGAGCAATGGCTCTGCCTCTGGGACACCCTTTTACTCCCCTCTCCTGGGTCTTGGTCCTTCTTGGGTGGGGGCAAGGAGCAGGATGGGGAGGTAAAGACCATCAGGGCAGGGAGATGTCCCTGCTCTTGCTCTGGCCAGGTCTCCTTCCCCTACCATGTGATGGTCTCCACGTAAGTGGAGGTCCCAGTTTTCTCATGACAGTAGGCAACTTCAGCCAGACCCTCAATTACTGAGACCCCCCCCTCAGGGCAGCTGCATATTCCTTGGGCCCCACCGGCAGTCCACAGCTCAACCTCTTCCCCAAGACAAGCGTCCTGGCCTGATGCCACCTGGGGGTCTCATTTCCCGGCTTGTTTCCTGTGACCCTCTGCTGCTGCACTTGGAGCCTCTGCCCTGCTGTGTGCCTGGGGGGGCTGGCCCTGTAGCCTGCCCGCCTGGGCTCACACGCCAGCTGGCTTCTACGGGCTCAGCCAATGGAAGATACCAGCAACCAACTGAGCGGAGGGAATTTTTAGGTAGTTTAATACTTTGTCCTGGCTCCCTCCAGCTCTAATGTCCAGTTTCTGGCAGCACCCACAGCCCTCCACGAAAACAGCTCCCCCTGGGCCCTGGAAGCATGAGTTGCTTCCTTTCTCCTTTCAGCCCTACATATGGTGATGGTTTTCTGCTTTGGGGAGCGAGAAGCCTGGTCATTCAGGGGCCCCAGGTTATCACAAAGGACCTTGTGAGAGGGCAAGAGGCTCAGCGCAGAGCGAGGAGAGGGAGACAATGGCTTGGGGTGTTTTGGCAGTGGAGGAGGAAGCCGGAAGCCAAGGAGCGTGGGGCAGCCTGAGCAGCCGGAAAGGCAGAGGGCTGTCCCCAGATCCCCCAGGAGCACAGCCCTGCCAGTACCTTGACTTTTAGGCTTTTAGCCTCCGGAACTGCAAGAGGGCAAAAATGAGTTGTTTTAAGCCACTAAGTGTGTGGCAATTTGCGACAATGGCATTGGGAAATTCGTGACACATCCTCATCCATCTAGCCCATTTTGTCTGTGCATCAGTGGATTTGACTTGAAGAATGGTGGTAGAGTATCATAAATTTAGCCAGGTAGCTTTCCTGGATGTCATGTCTTCGTGGAGCAAATCACTGCACCTTCGTACCAGGTGTGAGGCTGTGGCCCTGTCAGTTTGCCCTCAGTCCCAACCAGCCCAGATCACCGCAGCCCGCCTGCGCTCGGCAGGGGTGTCATGCACCTCTGCGGTCTTGCCTTCTGCCTCCCGTCATGACGTGGCCCATGGGGGCCTCAGTCATCCCGACACCTCCTAGGACATCGCGCTGAGCCTCAGCCTTCGCTACATCAAGCCAGCTGGATCTGGTTCTCAGGAAGTGCCAAACACGACAAATGCCTTAGTGAGACGCTTGTGCCAGAGGCCGGAAGACACATCTCATGAAGTTTCAGGTGGTGACATTTCTAGGGGGTCCAGTGGTCTGGAGGGTGGTAGTTATCCCTCCCCCAAAAGTGAAAGATAAGTTGCTACGATTCATGTCACCCACCACAAAAACGAGGCACCGTGCTCAGTGAACCACTGGGATCTTTAAGGCAGCACATGCCCTGTTTGGATACGCTTCCCCAGACGTTCGCTGAGTGACACTTAAGGCTGCCCACCGTGCGTGGGGCCAGGCTGGGGCCAGGCTGTCTCGCCACTAGGGAGACTTACGACCTTTCGGAACTAGTGCCACTTAAAGTGCCTGTAGAAGCGTGTTCTGTGTGGAGCCTTTGGTAAGCGCTAACGGGAGAATCGCAACAAAGACCCTTAGGAACGGGGAGCGAGGCCATGCTCTCCTCAGCTGCAAACCGTGCCCATTTGAGCAGCTTCTCCTAGCTGAGCTCCGGGGCCCTGAAGACCGGATGGCGGAACACCAAGTGACTCCACGAGCTGTTCATCGTGCGCTGGTGATGTTCAACGTGCACAAACATAAAATTAAACAAGCACAGCAGCATTCCTGCCATTAAATGGAAACGGCACGTATAAGACCAGGCCCGAGCAGGTCCAGAAGGCACAGCGCTCGTGCAAGCAGATGGCTCTGTCTCCCATGACAGTTACCCGCTGCTCTCCTCCCCTCCCTCTGAGCACTTTCGCGGCCCCATGGGGCACCCATTTGACTGGGTAACAGGAGAGAATAAAACAGGGAACTGGTTTACCAGTGGGTCTGCGTGCAGGCTGGTTCCAAAGCCACAGTATGGACAGCCCCGCACAGAGATGGCCCCAAAAGACAGCGGGGAAGGACAGTCACCGGCAGAGGCCAGTGTTCAGATGGCACCCCTGGTCATCCACCTCATCTGCAAGGCAAAGGTAGCCGGAGGACGGATTTGCATTGATTCCCAGGAAGCTCACAGTGGTTGATGACGCACACTGGGAAGGGCCCACTAATGAGCCAGCTGCAGGGCAGAGTGCGAGGACATTTGTGTTCCGTGGAAATGCCACCAGAAGCCTCCCACAGAGGAGGCTCTCAAATCAGGGGGGCAAAATGGCGCCTTCTGTGGAAGCTGCCACCTCCTGACCGAGCCTCAGCAGTCCTTGCTCACGGTGGCCGAGGCAGCAGGCACGGTGACCTTCCACTGCTGTGTGGTCCCCCCGCCCCCCCGCCCTCCCAGCAACACTGACTGCCGAGCGCCGACTTACCCACAGCAGGGAAAGCAGCTAAGCCCCCTCCAGCAGGGACCAGTCCTCAGTGACCCGCGGTCACGTGGCTCCTGCCAGCATGCCATCCTCGGCCTCACTCGCTGTCTTGGGATTCCACAGGTGACATCCACAATCCAGGAGTTCGTTTCAGAGGGAAAGAAAGTGTGGCAAGGGACGTGAGTCCACAAATCTGCTGGTCTCATCCCACGCCCTTCACCCAGGAGCAGGTGGCCTCATAGAATGGTGGGTGGGCCCCGCTGGGAGACCGCGCCTCACTGGGGAGACACGGCGGGGAGGGCACAGGGCAGGCTTTCAAGGTGGGACCAAGACAGGCTGCCGCTTCCCCCACTGCCAAAGGAGCAGAGGTAGCTCGGCCCTCATGGAGACATCCAGTCATCTGATTTTCCCTCCCGTCCTGTCAAGGTGAGGTCACAGGAGTGGCGGTCCTGGTTCTCAGTGCTCTGGGGACGAGGGTCCCTCTGGCCATCTGGGGCTGCTTCTGCTGGAGCAGGGAGTGGCCTTCCTGGGAAGCAGCTGATGGGGATCACTGCTGAGAGACTGGAATGCCACCACAGGAAGTGAGGAGGGAGTGCTGCGTCAACCACGCAGGGATGCTGGGTGCCGCTCAACACCCGGACGTCCGGTAAGAAAGGTCAGTAGGAACTGCACAGCCCACAGAGACCCACCGAGGGCTCAGAGCTCACGCAAAGGAGGGTTTGGTCACAGCGTCTGGGGAAGAACCCCAGCCACCCGTGTGTGCCACAGGGAGGGGCACAGGGAATGTGTGGGGGAAACAGAAAGGGTTATAGGTTGAACTGGGTCCCCCCAAGCCCATATGTTGAAGCGCTAACTCCCAGGGCCTCAGAATGTGACCTTGTTTGGAAATAAGGTCGTTGCAGATGTGATTGATTGAGCTGAGATGAGCCACACTGGAGGAAGTGGCCCTCAATCCCATATGACAGGTGTCCTAATACAAATGGGAAATTTGGACAATGCAGGGAAAGTGCCACATGAGGATGATTTGAGCAAATGGCCAGGAGGTGGGGACAGGCCTGGTGCAGATGCCCTCGCAGCCCCAGAAGGACACCCACACTTTGACCTCGGGCTTCGGGCCTCCAGAGCAGTGTGACAATACATTTCTCTAAGCCCTGGTTTGACAAATCTAGTCATCACTGATGTCGGCCACGACCTGCTCCTGCAGTGTGAGGGCAGAACACAGCACTGCTCCTAACCTGGAGGCTGCAGCCCCTGCCCTGAGGCCCACTCTGCAGGCCTGCTCTGGCCTCCATCAGCCCAGGGTGCCCCTTCCCAATGGACTGTGCCTGGGACAACAGGAACCGCAGAGTTCCTGCCCACACGGGGCCATGTAGGCCCCTTCTTGGGGCCTGTCTTTTGGTGACCCCGCTGCAGGTGTCTGGGCTTAAGCCTCAGCCTCCCAAGTAGCTGGGACTACAGGTAGGACCACACCCAGCTAATTTTTCTGTTTTTTTTGTAGAGACAGGGGTCTCGTTCTTGCTCATCTGGTCTCAAACTCCTGACTTTAAGCCATCCTCCCGCCTCAGCCTCCCACAGTGCTGGGATTATGGGCGTGAGCCATTTTACCCTGGCAAGATCCCATTTCTACATAAGGCCATGTTCACAGGCACTGGGGGTTAGGACTTCAGTACAGCTCTCTGGGGGATGCAGTTCAACCCCTAATAGTTGCAGATCACAGAATCCACTCCAGCCAGTTAAAGAAGAAATGGATTTCTAAGGAGTTATAGGACGGCTCACAAATCAGGCTAAACTTCCAGGAGCAACGCCCAGACCCCTGCCAGGACTGGTCTGGGTCAGCTGCCCCTCAAGCCCCAGAACTGCTGGGCTCTGCTGTAGCAGGAAGCTGACACCACCACTAACCCCAGAAATGTGTCACCTGGTTTGCTAGGACCAGATTCGGCAAGTGGTTGCCGCCACACGTCAGGTCAGATGTCTGGCCCTCGTGGCGAGGGAAGGCAGAGAGATCCTGATTCTCAGTGGGAAAGACAGAGTTCTCTGCATGGGAACTGGTGGAAGGCAGAGGGATATTTGGAAGATGCTGGGTGGCCACAGGACAGATGTCCCCCCTGCAGCCACTTCCCCAAGCTTTGCAGTAGCGTTGGGCACATGACTTAGCTCTGGCCAGCGAGATGTAGGTGGAAGCCTTCTGGGGAGCCTCTGGGAATTCTTTTTCAGGATAAAAGAGAGAGACATCTCTGTCACTATCCTTTTCTGCTTCTTCCAGCCAGAACATGATGTGGCATCTGGAGCTGTGGCAACCCTCTCCTGATCATGAGGAAAGGGCCATAGAATTGCAAAGATGTTGGCCCTGACATCACTGGACTGCTGAACTAATGCCAGCTACACCTGCCTCCAGAATTCTTGTTATGAGAGAAAAAGCCCCTATTGGTTCAAACCACTCACTGCATTTGTTGGAGTTTCTGCTACATGAAGCCAAAAGTGCTTCTAACTGATACATTAACCATGTATCTATCCATCCAACTACCTGCACATCCACCCATCCTGTAGTTAAGAGAGACTTTGGCCGGGTGAGGTGGCTCATGCCTATAATCCCAGCACTCTGGGAGGCTGAAGCAGGTGGATCACCTGAGCTCAGGAGTCTGAGACCAGCCTGAGCAAAAATGAGACCGTGTCTGCTAAAAATAGAAAAATTAGCCAGGCACAGTGGCATGCACCTGTAGTCCCAGCTACTCAGGAGGCTGAGGCAGGAGGATCACTTGAGCCCAGGAGTTTGAGGTTGCTGTGAGCTATGATGACGCCACGGCACTCTAGCCTGGGCAACAGAGCAAGACTCTGTTTCAGAAAAAACAAAAAACAAAGGTTTTACGCAAATAAGTGACATGGTTAAACTTGCTTTTTCGAACAGATTGGAGGGGAGAACAGAGGAGCCATAGAGACCGACTGGAAGGCAGCTGTGGGAAGGCAGGTGAAGGAGCTTATTCCAGAGATGTCAGGCTGCAGGAAGTTAACTGTTGGGAGTAGGATTAGGGAAATGGCAAGTTTTGAAGGAGTCCTAGATTTGTACCAAATCAAGCTCTCTGATGAGGATACTGCAGCCCTCTGAAGCAGCGTATTTTTCTCCCAGCTCTCATGTGTCTGGGCCTTTTGAGGTGGGGTCAGAGCTCTTGCCCATCCCACTGCTGCCCCCCAACCAGTCCTCCGCCACCAGGGCTGCCTCACCGGCGCCTGCCCAGTGGGCGGCGAGGGCGACCGTGTCTGAGCGAGCTAGGCTGGGAGGCGCGGCAGCGAGCGCAGGGAGCGACGGGGTCGCGCGGCCCGCTGCCCTCCCCGCCCGGGCCTGCTGTGGCGCGGCGACGGCGGCGTCTGTGAGAAAGACCCACCCGGGGCTGGTTCCTCCGACGGGAAGTGGCCGCGGCCCCGCCCGCCGCCCGCGGGACCCTTCGTTCCGGGCGCAGATCTTTCCCGCGCTCTGTGGACGACGTGCCAGGATGGAGCTCCGAGGACGCAAAGGAGAACAACCACACGCGGTCTCTGTCCGCGGGCGCACATTCTGCAATGGGACAGCGACAGGACGCGGTGACACGTGTCTAAACAAGGACTGACGCGGGCTGCGGAACCCGACCCGCGCGGCTCCGCTTCCGTGCGGGCCTTCCGGGAGCGACACCGCCGCGGCTCCCATGTGACGGGCGGTGCAGGCAGTGCGCGTGCGCGGCGCGCCCAGTCCGCCTACGCCCGCTCGGCTTCAGCTCGGGGATGGCAGTGGGCTGGGCGCTCCTTCCCGACCCTTCCCGGTGGGTCTCCTGGGGACCGAGAGGGAGCCGGCCCCTGTCCAGGACCGTGAAGAGCAGGGCGAGGCGCCCTCCTGGCCCGGATGCGCAGAAGCCTGGGCAGGGAAGCCCCGGGCTCTGCGCCCTTTGAGAGGGGCTGAAACTGTGGGCCCCGCTGAGAGGGGACGTCGATGGGGAGGCGGGGCTGGACCACACGGGGAAGAGGAGATGGGATGTCATTATCCCATGAGGAGCCCTGGGGGCCCCTAAGCAGACAACTCCTAGGGTCGAATTAACGTTGTTACAAGACCACTTGGTAATTGTGTGGGGGTGATTATGACCTGGACTAGGGTGCAGGCAGTGGAGATGGAGAGAAATGTAGAGACTAAGGTGTGTTCTGCACACAGACTCTGCAGAACCTGTTGATTGTGGACGTGAGGTAAAGAACGGAGGGGGTCATGCAGGCTTCCAGCTTGCAAACGGGCTCACTGGTGGTTTTACTTACTGGAACCAGGGGAACTGGGTGAGGGACTGGGGAGGGGCCAGAGTTCACTGTGTAGTCCCATAATCTGCTCCGGAGGTGGGACGTGGGTGTTGCACATGTGACAGGATTTCAGCGGAGAGCTCCTGGCGGTCAGCGTCCATTTAGGAGGCACCAGCAAGAGATGGCATTTATCACAGTGGGAAAGGATGAGATTCCCTAAGGCACAGGTATCCACAGAGAAGAGAGCCCTGGTGTGAGGCCTGAGGAATGCCAGCAAGTGCAGAGATTGGAGAGAGGGTAGGAGGCCAGTGTAGGAGCAGCCAGTGAGTGGGAAGAAACCCGGAGACTCTGAGAGAGGAGAGTGCAGGAGGGAGAGCGGTCAGTGAGCAGAATGCTGCTGAGGAGTCAAGTGCATGGTGTGGGGATATAAAAGCCTCTGTTTAAGTTGGAAGCCTGGGGCTGCTGGTTTCTGGAGCAGCAGATGGAGTGGGGGGAGGGAAGCTATACTGGAACTGGATCACAAAGTAAACGGCAGCTTCTCCTTTGAACTAGACGAGCCATCAGAGTTCATGTGGAAAATGAACGTGCAAAAATGGCCAACAAAGGCCGGGCGCGGTGGCTCACGCCTGTAATCCTAGCTCTCTGGGAGGCCGAGGCGGGTGGATTGTTTGAGCTCAGGAGTTCGAAACCAGCCTGAGCAAGAGCGAGACCCCGTCTCTACTAAAATTGGAAAGAAATTAATTGGACAA
>CAUYSK010073715.1:0-28727 GCA_963575035.1 Avahi laniger | reverse complement strand
TCCCCGCTGTGGCTCCCAGACCCTTTGTGGTGCCTGGACTCATTCCCCTGCAGCCTCTTAGTTCCCCTCAGAACTCTCTAAGCTCCCCCCAAAGAGAAGGAAAGCCGGCAAGATACATGGGTTATTTCTTCCTCCCCCTCTACTATATCCCTCCCTGCGGCAACAGCTGCCCGCTTTGATGAGAAGGAAAAGGAGGAAGCAGAGGAAGGAGGATTCACAAAAAATATAAAGTAATATGTCAAAATATCATGCAGCATCGAAGCAGATGGGAGGAGGCGGGGGGGACGGAGCAAGGAGGAGTTGAGTCAGGGGATCCAAATGGGATCCAGGCCATTCCTCCAAATCCTACAGCTCTCTGTCGGGGTGGGAGATGGAGGGAGAACTGGGTTACCAGGTTAGATAGGGTGGTCAGGGAAGGCCTCTCTGAGGAGGTGACATTTGAACTGGAACCTGAAGGATGAAGGAACCAGCCATGCCACCAACCAGGAAGAAGGCATTCCAGGAAGAAAGAACAGCAAGTGCAAAGGTCCTGCGGTATGTTCAAAGGCAGAAAGGAGGCACAGTGAGAGAAGGGAGAGGGTGGGCAGGTGAGGCAGGTGGCAGCCAGCATGGTAGGGGGTTTGGATTTTGGTATAAGTGCCAATTGGAGGGTGGTAAGGCCACAAATGGCATGAACTGATGAATGGTTTTAGATCACTCTGGCTGCAGAGTGGAGAACAAACTGTAGAGTGGAGGCTGGGAGCCAGTTAGGAGCTGCTGGATTGTCCGCATGGGAGGTGATGTCAGTTCAGACCAGGGCACTAAAGCAGGAACCAGAGACCGCTGCTTGGATGCAAGACTTAATTTGGAGCTACTGCTGGTTAGACCTGCTGATGTGGGACGTGGGAAGGATGGATTCGGGGATGACTCCCTGTTTGTGCCTTGAACACTGTTGAATGTCAACTTGCGTCATTCAGTCATCTCTTTATTTGACAAATATTCATTGAATACCTACTGTGTGCCAGGCACTGAGATAGGTCCTGGGGAGCTACAGATACCGGGGGTACACGGTTGGTGTCCCCAGGGAGCCACCCTAAGTGACCTGGGGTTTCTGTGTTTCCCCAAGTTGCAGATAGGGAGAGTAGAAAGGGGCGATGTGTTCCCCAAAATTAAAAATCCATGCATTGATTCAGCACACAATTACTGAGCACCTGCTATGGGCCACGGACAGTTCAGCAATGAGCAGGACAGATGAGGTCCCTGTCATCACGAAGCTTCTATGGAACAGAAAGAAAATACATATTTAAAACTGCGTATGTTTTGTTAGAAAGGTTGCAGGAGCTAGAAAAATAAAACAAAGGAAGAGAGGAGGTGCCAGGGTTCGAAGGTAAGTGTTCCTCCAAAATTCGTATGTTGACATCTACCCACCAAGGTGATGGCCTTGGAAGGCGGGGCCTGTGGAAGGGGGCTGGGCCATGAGGGCCGTTGTTGTTGGGAATGGGATTCCAGAAGGCCCGCCTTATCCAAGATTTCAGTTACCCTTGGTCAGCCATAGTCCGAAAATATTAAATGGAAAATTCCAGAAATAAACATTCGCATAATTTTTATTACAGTATATTGTTATGATTGCTCTATTTTATTATTAGTTATTGTTGTTAATCTCTTACTGTGCCTAGTTTATTAATTAAACTTTATCACAGGTATGCATGCGTAGGAAAAAGCAGTATATACAGGGCTTGGTACGGTCCGTGGTTTCAGGCATCCACTGGGGGTCTTGGCGCGTATCGGCCATGGATAAGGGGAGACTAAAGTAACGCCCTTACAAAAGAGGCTCCAGAGAGCCGCCTGGCTCTTCCGTCTCTCCTGCTACGTGAGGACGCAGCGAGAAGCAGAGAGCAAGCCCTCACCAGACACGGAACCTTCCGGAGCCTGGATTTTGGACTTCTCAGCCTCCGGGACAGCGAGAAATGGCTATCTATTACTTATGAATTGCCAAGCCGGTGGTATTTTGTTGTAGCAGCACGAACGGGCTGAGACGGGAGGGGATGCTAGGGTTGGAAGGTAAATGGTCGGTTCTGAGAAGTGACATCTGAGCACGGATGTGCGAGAGGTGAGGAAGTGAGCCCCGTGGGGACAGGAGATGGGAAGGGCCAGCAGAGCCTCAGGGCCCTGAGGAGGGCGGCGCCTGGCCGGTTCCAGGGGCAGCAGAGCGGAGCGGCTGGCGCAACCCTGGAGAGGCGGCGGAGCGCAGCGGAAGGGGGGATGCAGGACTAACAGTGGCCGCGTTGGTGGGGCCTTGGGGACCATGATGAGGACTCTGGATTTCTCCCTGAGTGAAATGGGGACCCACCGGAGGGTCCCACTCGCCCCGACTATTGCAGTCCCCCACCTACCTACCAAGCCTTTGAATCCCAGGCAGGGCCGGGCACAGCCACCTGCTCTCAGGAGCTCCTCCGGCTCACCCAGCTCATCTGCTGTCTCTGCGGGCTGGCGGTGAATGTGATTTACAGGTCCCTCCCCGAGACTGTGTGTTTGGGGGCATCTGTTCCGTTTTTATTGCTTCTGGCCAGGGCTTTGGTACTCCTTCACAGATCAAATCACCGCCTGCCTTCCCCGCTAATTCTAACAGCTGCTTACCGCTCACCGATTCCCCCGCCCTAATTGCCAAGGGAAGAATTATAAATAAATGTGTACAAGCAAACAGATGCTGTCATTTAAAAAATCGATCCATCTAGCAAAAATGCCCCACTTAGGACTGAAGTGGCACACTGCAGAGCATGTGTCTTGGTGGCATTTTAATGAAATCAGACAAACAATGGTGGAGCTCACTCACGGATTCCGAAGGAGCAGCGGACAAGGACAGAGAGAGGAAGAAAGGGTGGGGACACTTTGCGGCTCCGACGTGCAGGACCCCAGAGCCATAGAAAAGCGGCAAGTTTCCCTCTCTGTTCAGCACCTTTCTCCTTCCGGCTTCCCCTGCCTCTTCTACCTGTTTATGACTCAACTCAGGCTCATCTGTTATTACTTTGTGACTCTCAGGTGGCAAAGTTTTTGCCCACTTTATGGTTTCTAGAAACCTAAATCCAGGGTGGAGTTCTGCTTGTCCTCCTTGCTGTCCTGGGCGCATAGCTAGACCACATCTCCCAGCCTTCTTCGTGGTCAGGAATGGACTAACGGGCCAACGGATCAAGAACAGACATCCCCCTTGCCGGGCCTGGCCCAGAAGGTGCCCCCACGCGACACCTGCCGTAATCTTTCCTCCCGTGTCTCTACATCAGAATGCAGTGGGAAGGAGACATAAATTTAACAGATCAGGCCGCTGAAATTTGGGGATAGTTTGTTACCATAGGGATTTTACTCTAATACATGAGTTCCAAAATTCATTTATTCATTCATTATTCATTCACTGAGCACATGATAAAAATAATATCTGATTATCTTCTGCAGACATCACAACAATATGGTGAAAGGAATGGCATGAGCCAGTTTTTCAGATGGAGAAACTACAGCTCAGAAACGTTAAGTAACCTGCTGAAAGCACACCTCTGAAAATAATAACAGCTGTCGTTTATTGAGCAATTACTGTGTGCTGAATATGGTGCTAAATGCCTCATATGCCCTTTCTTTACTCCTTCTCCACCTACAAATTCTTGTAAGGTAGGTATTGTTATCCCTCTTTTACAGATGAGGAAACTGAGGCTTAGAGAGATTAATCTACTTGCTCAAGAGAGGAATGGAGGGAGGGGAGAAACTTAAAGGGGAGGGAGGAAGGAAGAATAAATACAAGCATTAGAAATCAAAATAGAAAGCTGATGTTGCCTGTTCTTTCAATCCCAAGGAATTTCTAATAATAAGCTAATCAAATTGCATCTTAAAATACCAGCTTACCTCAAATCAGGCCAGTCTTAGAGAACTGGAGAACTGTGCACACACACACTCCATAAAGGTTAAAACCATTACATCAAAATAAAACATATGGCCACCCAAATCTGCATTTATTACATCTAATTGGAAGAGACACAGTCAAGTACATGAATATTTTAGCAGTTTCCAACATGCAAATCACCGTGCCAAGACCCAATTACTCGCTAGTCGGCACATGCCCGGCTTTAGGTGCGTTGGACAGGAACGGCACTCCAGCCTTTCCCTCTTGGCTGCCGCGTGTGGGTGGCCTCTCATTTGAGTCACTTATCATTTGCTTCTGCCTTTAAATAGCACCCCATGAACAGAAAGACCTGGAAAGCTCCTCCTCACCACGCTCATGCCCTTGATTAGCGTTTGGGGAACACTGCAGGCAAAGACAAGCTATTTGGCTCTAAAATCCAATGGAAAATTCAGATCTTTTAATGTCATCTCTGACTGATCAGCATTAATGAAGAGATTTTCGTGGCTGTTGCTTAAGCCATAGGACATAGAGTGAACAAATGGTAATTAACAGATTTATTTTCTGGCTAATGCCCATAAAGACTGGAGTTCCCATGCAGAGAGCAAAATGAGAGCACAGTGGCAGGATTTTCCAAAAATGCTGGTCCTTCTGTCTCTGGTCAATCATTCCGATCTTTGTCCCCAGGATTTTCACCATGTCTGAGTGTTGCCTAGCAAATTATGCACCTAATATTTTCTTTGAACCAATTCTGTCTCTCTCTCTCTTTTTTTTTTTTTTGGTAAATTTTGCATCATGATGTAAATGAAAATCCGGTATCACTTGCCCTATGTAAAAGATGTATTAATCAGGAAGGGCCGGGCAATGCGGCCATAACCATTGATCCCAAGAGCTCAAAGGCTTAACACAAATATTGCATGTGCAGTGCAGGTCGGTGGAAGGCTCTGCTTCACTCAGGCAGTCGGAGACTTGGGTAGAGGGAGGCGATGTCATCTTAGTACACTTGGTCCCTGAACAGGAGATGAGAGAGCCGGAGGGTTGCTCTCTGGCTTTTAAATCTTCCACCAAGGGCCCATGGGCCAAGAATAGTTGTCACATGGCCCTGCCTAACTAAAAGGGGACTGGAAGATGTGGGTACACATGCATCCTGAAAAGTAGCAAATGCCTCTGCTGCAGAGGGTAACTGCAAAATCGAATAGAACAGTGTCATTAAATTCTACCTAGAATGCTGTGCTCTAAGACTGCTCTAAGCCGGAACATTAAAAAAGAAATTAGCAAGAGTTATAAACACGTTAAAGACGTTTGTAAAGCTGGGCGCAGTGGTTCATGCCTGTAATCCCCGCACTTTGAGAGGCTGAAGTGGGAAGATTGCTTGAGGCCGGGAGTTCAAGATCAGCCTGGGCAACATAGTGAGACCTCATCTGTACAAAAAATTTAAAAAATTTGCCAGGCATGGTGTGCTCACCTGTAGTCCCAGCTACTCAGGAGGCTGACGCAGGATGATCACTTGAACCCAGGAGTTTGAGGTAGCAGTAAGTTATGATGATACCACTGCACTCTAGCCCGGGTGACAGAGTGAGACCCTGTCTCAAAAACAAAAACAAAACACAAAAAACATTTGTGGCTCCAAGGTAAGACTTTCTCCTTGACTCCAACGAAGGGATTAGGAGAGAACTGAAAAGGAAATGACTTTCTCCCAGTGTGACTCAATGTTATTTAATGTATATCCCTGTATCAACTAAACCATCATCAGGAAAAACTAAACCATGGAAAGAATGTCTCTGAAGCAAAACAGAAACTAGACAGGGATGAAAGATGTGTTAGGTAAAATGAGAATTCTTGAGTGGACGAAAACATCCCTGGTGAGACAGATGGTATTTTCCAAAGATGATGACACCAATATTTCCCATCTCACAAGCTCTTACAGTGGGACGATGACAAACCTCCACCAAGAGTTTTCTGTGTTCTCTCCCCTTGCTTCCGAGTGGGCCTGTGATTGTGACAGAAAAGAACTCCGTAAGGCACAAGGCTGTGTTTTAAAAGCTGATATCGCCCCAGTAGCAATGAGCACACCTAGCACCCAGATCTTGGTTTCTAAAATCATTCTCCAATAAAAGAAACTGGGCTTCTTGGATAAATGACTGACTCTAGGACTGGGAGAAGAAATATACACAACGAGCCTAGATCATATTACAGCAGCAAAAAGGAAATATTTAAACACACACACACACAGGAGCCAACCTGAAAGAGCTCCCAATAGCCAAAGCTGGAGCAATTCAAGCAACAAAATAAAAAGTAGTATTGATTGGATTGTAACCTAGAGTATAAAATAAATAACCATGAGTCAATACTGATATTAATAAATGATTACATAAATAAATAAATGGGGGAGAATGGAGAAATCTACCATGCAGAGAATTCCAAATTCTCTTAGACATTGTTAGATATTCTGCCCTCAAGCACGATTGTCCAATCCTTAAGTGTGGCTGCGCATAGTAACTTCCTTCCGGAGAGTACAGTATGGAACACAAACTCTACCTGACGAACACCACCTTGGCCAAGTGATCAAGGTTGTCATCAATGGCAGTAAGTCGTGCTGATAGCGTGTACCCTCCGTATGATGTGGCGAGAAGGACACTTCACCCAAAAGCCCATAACCCCAGCCTCATCATTAGGAAAACGTCAGAAAAATCCAATGTGGGACATTCTACAAAATACTGCACTAATACTCAACACTGGCAAGGTCGTGAGAAACAAGGACAGTATGAGAAACTGTCACAGCCCAGAGAAGCCTAAGGAGACGTGACGAACAAATGTAATGTTTTATGCTGGAACCAAAACAGGACATTAGGTAAAACCTGAGGACATCTGAATAAAGTATGGGCTATAGTTATAAAAACGTGTCAATACTGGTTCATGCATTGTGATAGATGCACCACACCTCATACAGCATTAATAATGGGGAAACTGGGTGCAGCATATGTGCGAACACCCTATACCATCTTTGTAATTACTCTGTAAATCTAAAACTATTCTGAAATCAATTTTTTTAGTTTTCAGAAAAAGTCATATGGCCTCCGCGTGATACATTCTTTCTTGGGGTGCACACTGTGGGCACCCTGAGCTCACACGCAGAAGTCCAGCTCCCTGAAGCCTTCCTGTCCAACAGACCATGAGCAGAGACCACAAAGAGCTGGGGATGCCCAGGGAGCCCCAGCTGTTCCCGCCCCCAGCTGTCTGAGTCTTCTCAGCTCAGGTGCCAGACACGCGTGTGAGCAGAGCTTTCAGACAACTTCAGCCTCAGGGTTTCTAGCCCCAGCTGACACCAAGTGAAACACAGACAAGCTGTCCCCACTAAACCCTGCTCACATTATAGATTATAGCTCAAAATAAACGTGGTTGTTTCAAGTCGCTAAATTTTGTGGTAGTTTGTTACAAGCACCAGATACGTAGAACAACTGGTCTGCAAAACTGACTTCGGTGGTTGAGCAACACGTGTCTTCTGCACTGACCTCTGCAGGCACCGCGCAGCAGCAACACAAATTCACAGGACGTGATCCCTGCCCTTGAAGAACTCACATTTTAGTGGAATAACCGAGGTCCATGAGAGTGAGTACAAATGACGGCAATGCTGAATTCGAGCAAAAGGATGATGAATACAGTGTTTAAGAAACACAGAAAAAAGAGCAGACGACTCCAGGGGTCCTGGGGACGTGCAGAGAGAGGAGAGAGAAAGAACAGGCACTTACTGAGCTCCTCATTGTCACACGGTTCTACATGTTACAACACGTGTGTGAATTAATCCTTCCAACTAACCCTCTGATGTCATTATTATAACCATTTTAGGGATGAGGAAACGGGGGCACAGAGAAGGGAAGAAGTTGCTCAGGGCCTGCCAAGGGGCCGACACGGGATTTGAAAGGTGTGCCCAGTTTTCCCACCTACACAATGAGGGTGTTGAATAAGACGTGCTCCGTGGCTCTTCCTGCCTCCAAGGCTTGTAATGTGGACATGTGCGGGGTTTGCCTGCCTAATGTCTGTTCCTCTGCATCTGATGACGGCACCTCAGTTTTCATGAGCAAAACTGCCCAACCTCCACTCTCAGCTAAGGATGGACACGTGCTCAGGCTTGGCCGGTCACAGCATCACAAGCGCCCTACACAGCGACCGGTTCAGGCATATGCACGTGACATGCCAGGCAGTAGCAGTCTTGTCAGGGACCTTTGCTAGAACTCTTGGGACACAGGCAGTCTGTTTCCCCTGGGGTTGCCATGCAATTATGGAGCTGCCAGGGGCCACCAGGAAACTCTACCTGGTAATAAAGTCAGTTCAGAGGAAAGGACAGACCAAGAGATGACGCAAGAGTGGCCAAACTGTGACAGCATTCTGCGAGCATCTAGATTCAGCCTTCCCTGAAGCCAGACCAATTCCCGAGATTTTCTGTCCTGTGATCCAATACATGTCTACTTTCTTGCTTAGAATAATTGAGTTGGATTTTTATAATTTATAACCCAAAGATTCCAACACAATTCAATGATAATGATACGTACTAGGGTTTACGTCTTTGTTCTTATTCTCCCAGAGGGCTGAAAATGCGCCTTTTCATCTTTGTAGCTTCACCCCCACGCCCACCATCTAAGAGCACGGAGGAGGGCTGGGGAAATATTGGTGGAACTGGACCAACGGGCACCATGGATCACTTTGCCCCTGGCTTCTCTGGTTCCATTGCTAGAAAGAAGCCCTCCGAAGGTCTCAGGGCCCTTAGCTTTGGTCTGATTCCTACAGAACACGAGGTTCTAAGTAATTAAAGCGTCTTCCTACAGTTTCTTCAAGCAGCCAAGCCTAGAGTCTCAGGGAACGGACATGAGAGCGTGGCAACGCAGTAGTTCTTACGAGCACGGGCTTTGAAAGCAGGCGTATCCAGGACCGCATCTCTTCCCTCGCCTTATTAGCGATGTGACCTTGGGCGGGTGACTGTCTGAGCTTCAGTGTTCTCGTCCTTAAAATGCAGTTGTTGTGACACCACCACCGTCTCCAGGACCACAAAGATAAAATGAGACGCTGTACATAAAGCGCCCGGCTCGGGGTCAACACTCAAGAAATGGCTACTGTCTCTATTGTTAGAAACAATCGTAGTCATAATCATGATGATGACGATGATGATGTTAAAGTCCCCATGGAAAATCAGCCAAGTTCTCTGCCCCTCTCCACTCGGGCAGCCTCTCTTGGAGGACACAGGAGAAGGACAGGACATGTTGGTCCACTCTTCCTTCTGCTGCGTTCTCAAAGGGATTAACACACCAGCTCCCAGAGACCTCCCGCAGCTGGGGTCAGCAGGGCAAAGAGGCGGCCGGGTAGCACCCGGTGTCCTTGCAGTAGCCTTCAAGGCAGAGGGGACGGGAACGTTCTGTGAGGGGCAGAGTCTACACCGTTTTCCCTTGTTTCACATCGCTATGAAAGAACACCTGAGACTGGGTAATTTATAAAGAAAAGAGGCTTATTTAGCACGCAGTTCTGAAGGCTGGGAAGCACAAGGCACGGCCCTGGCTTCTGGCGGGAGCTTTTGTGCTGCCTCATAACGTGGCGGAGAAGGTCAAAGCGGAAGTGGACACACACAAGGTGCGCCCTGGCACCATAACAACCCACACTTGCAGGAGCTAATCCATTCCCGGGAGAACTAACCCACTACCAGGAGAACAGCACTGAGTTATCCATGACCCCAACTCCTCCCGGTAGACCCCACTTCCAACACCGCCACACCGAGAACAAACAAGCCATATTCAAACCATGGCACGCCCCCAAGACGGCCCAGAGCTTCAAGCCCCTCTCCCCTGCTCTCAGTCTGGACTGAGATGCCCAGATGACAAAGCAACAGGTCTGGGTCCGCACAGGGTTCAGAGGAGGCTGGTGGGCCCTGGAGACACGAGGAGCACAGGGCCGGGGGCTCGGCATGGGGCGGTTTGCAGGGGTGACCAGCGAGCCGTCCTGCATCCAGCCACCTCCCTGGCCTCTTGCCACATGCCCTCTCCCAGCCGAGCGTCTCTGAGCCTTCTCAAGCTTCTCTCATCCGCCGCCCCCCTTTGCAACTATTGCCGCATTCTGCCAACCTTTACTATTATTGTCTCCCCTCCTTATCTATTCTAAGGGGCATTTTCTTCACATTTTAACCTCCGAAGGTGGGCTGCCTCTTGCAGACAATGTCATCAGGTAATCGCTACAGACTAGGTGGCAGCTGTAACACCGTTGTCATTGCCTGCGCGTGTGCAACCTTGGTTGCAATTCCTGCTGGAGTGACTGGACAGCAGAGACTCCTCAAGGTCCCCTCAGCGTGGAAGAAAACCCCTCCCAGTCACCCCTCGTACCACCAGCAGGGGCACCTGCACTTCGGGAGAACTTTAAGTCCCCGCCACAGCCTCTCCTGCCTCCGCCCCTGCAGACGGGCTATCTCCCTGCCTGGAACGATCCCCTCTCCCTGGCAAGGTTTCTGAACTGCTCCCTCTCCGGACATTTGTTGCAGCGCTATCCTAAAACTTAGTAGGATACAATAACCACTAGATCCCGCTTGCAGACTCTGCGGGTTTAAATGGCACGGTGGAGACGGTTTGTCTCTGCTCCGTGATGTCTAGGGCTCAGCTGGGAAGACGCACGTGGCTCAGGGCTGGAGCCTTCCGAAGGCTCGTCCCGGCAAGCCCAGCCCTGGGCTGGATGACTACTTACATGGCAGCTCCAGGCTCCTGAGTGCTCAGCAAACAAAACAGAAGCTGCATTGCTGCCTACGACCCATTCTCTGAAGTCCCACAGTGTCACCTCTGCCATGTGCTATTGCTTAGAGCAGTCACAAGCCTGCCAGACTCAAGGGCAGGGGCAGAGGCTGCCACACCCCGCTTCACCCTTGATCTGAACCTGTGGCATGTGCCTGTGGTTCTCTGCAAGTCACCTACCATGACACGCCTCACAGTTATTGCCACTTATCACATCTTTAATGGTCTGGCTTCCCCTCCAGACTGTGAGCTCCAGGAACCCGACTCAGATCACGTCACTCTTCTGCCCAACACTCTCCAGGGGTTCCCCACTTTACCCACAGGAAAAGCCAGAGTCCTAGCGACAGCCAGCAAAGCCCTGCACAATTCGCCCCATTACCTCTCCGGCCTCATCGACTCCCCCTCCCCAACTCCACGCCCCTCCTTTGAATGCCCAGCACACTGCTGTTCCCTCCATCTGGAACGCTCTTCCAGCCGACCACTGCAGGGCTGCCTCTCACTTCCTCCAGACTTCGGTTCAGGTGTCGCTTATCAGCGAGGGTTTGCAAACAGGAGCCCCCACCTCACACACATAGGGCACCATTGTTCTCCTTTCCTGCTTCATTGGTAACATTATGTATATATAAAACTTTCTAATCTCCTGTTTCCCATCACTAGAATGTGGGCATCCCTCCTATCAAAAGTGGATTCTCAGGCCGGGCGTGGTGGCTCATGCCTGTAATCCTAGCTCTCTGGGAGGCCGAGGCGGACGGATTGTTTGAGCTGAGGAGTTCGAGACCAGCCTGAGCAAGAGCGAGACCCTGTCTCTACCAAAAATAGAAAGAAATTAATTGGACAGCTAAAAATATATAGAAAAAAAATTAGTGGGGCATGGTGGTACATGCCTGTAGTCCCAGCTATTTGGGAGGCTGAGGCAGTAGGATCGCTTGAGCCCAAGAGTGTGAGGTTGCTGTGAGCCAGGCTGACGCCATGGGACTCACTCTAGGCAGGGCAACAGAGTAAGACTCTGTCACAAAAAAAAAAAAAAAAGATGACTATACTAGAAATGGTTATTATATATCAGGCCAGAGATAAGAAAATTCATTCAATTTAAGTGTTTTCTATATCTTACTGCATTTGAAACAAAAGAATAGAAGAGTAATTTTAAAGGATGATGCTATAATGTGACAGATTATACTACGGTTCAAATCATGATTAGTGAGAATGTGTACTGTTCCTCTTCACATAATTTAAAAGCTATAAAGCTTAGTCTTACAATAATAGTAACAGGTAACATTAAGTGAACATTTATTATTTGCCAACTGCTTTACATGTCTTATCTCCTATTTAACTTATGTATAATCCCACTAATATAGGATATTATAGCCCTAGGAATATAGGATAGGTTCTGTCATGAAGAGATTGAGGCTTAGCAAAGTGAACTGACTTGTGCAAAGGCTACGCTATCAGTATCTGTGAAAGCTCCAGAGTTTAAAGTCGGGTATTCTAATTTCTAAGCTTATGCTTCTATAGCTAAACACTGTTCTGTCTCCAAACAAGCTTTGCAGTTAATTGAATTGGAGTAATATTTTTTTTTTCTATTTCTACCATGTACTTAAAGTCTCCACACCTTTGCTTATGTTACTGCCCATCACATATGTTATTCCCCATCACATACTGTAGCTGTTAAAAGACAGGAAATAATGAGGTAACTTCAGTCCAAAGTGGCCCTTTTCTTCTCTCAACCTTTTTCTTAACTGCTGCTATTTAGTTTATGAAATAATTATTTTGGTTCCTTAGGCAGTTCTTTGGTAAGCTTTGTTAGAGCAGGGACCATACTCTCACACTGTTTTATGTACCTGATGGCGGCTGACACGCAGATGAGCTACTTGATAGATATGCGGACTATTTTGCAATTCAGGCAGATTTATGTTAAATAGCATGCAGAAGGCTGCTGATCATATACTGATCATTCAAATATTTTAGCTTACAAAACCAAAAAAGTTATTGCTAGGAAATTTCTCCATTACTGTGGCAGAAACTGCGGCTCTTGTTTTAAAGTATGGTTTGGAAAATATAAAGATGAACAATATTTACAATAAAAATTATTCAATATTTGATGATACAAGGCTGTTTGATATCAGTAATTCCTCAATGAAAACAAAAGATATGAAAGCCTTTGAAATCCTGACATTTACACAAAATTGTGCATGCCAAAATACTCTACTACCACAGTTATTTTTTTGGTCAGAATTATGAAAACATTCATGGTTTTCTGGCTCTAGGTTTGGGTTAAGCTGCCAGTATTTTCTTGTTTTCAGTAAGTTGTTGCATGTTATGATTTTATTTGTCGTTTCAATGTTCCTTTAGAAATTTTATATATGAAGGGCATTTTATGAATCAAATAAGCCCAACTTTTATATTTGCTTATTTAAATTAAATGAAGAAATATAGAACTCAAATAAAGGTCTTGAGGATATGTGAAGGTTTTTGCCAATTTAAAACTATAATGTTATGGGAAAGCATCTTAAGTTTTTCCTTCTGTTGAATTCCCTCAGAAAAGCAACTGAACTAAGCTCAGTGTTAACAAATTAAAAAATACATACTAACTTCTCCTCTGTTTCCTTACTCCTACCTTAGATACAAGTTAATATACTTAACCAGTTTTTTAAACATAAAGACCTCCTCTAAAATCAGGACTACTTGTGACTTAAGTGGCCATCTGAAGGTGTAACACTGTAAATTCCATCTTTCACATTGCAAACAAAGAAATCATCTTCTCCAGATAAGTAAATGAAACTCATGCTGAGAACTTCTAAGTCTAGATTATCATTAATATGCTAAAGAAGTACAAAAACTTGGCTCCAAATTTTATACAATATATTTGTAAAGCAATTTGAACTTACAAAAAATTAGATGTATATTATTGCAATATTAGCAATTAATTCTTTTACTCAAATAAGAGTCAGGCAGCCTAATTACAGTAAATCAATATTCAATACAGCCAGTTTAAACATCAAAGCTAACCTCTGAAGACTACTGAAGTTTACCTGCATAAACCACATACTGCTTAAGAAAGAGGTAGAGAACCATTTCAAAATATTTTAATTTACTTCAAAAGTGATATAAAAAAGAAAATTCAGATGTGTTATCTTCAAATCCCTGGTTAGATTTGGACAAAGTTAGAAACTGTCATATACTCAAATATTTGGAAACATACCAAGAAATCTACCATTTTCAGGTTTAATTTACACAGCATGAGACCAAGCTGGATGGAAAAGAGAATAATGCAGGATAATTCATAAGAGATAATGAATACTGATCAAGTGGTAATACCAAGTGTTTTCCCTAATGCTTCATCTACTTCCACATTCTCTCCAGATATCTAGGCTCAACAGTTTCAAAAGAAGGAAAGAGAAAGAATGAGGAAAAGCTACAGTTATCACATTAAAGATTTTTGTCATCGGGGCAACAGGCAATGCATAATCCTAAGAGTAACTGCTAAATTTGTACAGTGTGCGAGGCCATAACCTGCCACAGAACCAAAGGGAGGATAAAGAGATAAAAGAATTAAGAGAAAGAAAGTGACTTTAAGAATGGTAAGTCAGAGAAGGAGTAACTTTTTAAAATAAGACTTTTAGAATTGGGAAATTTAAAGGAGAGAATCCAGTTAATGACAAGATACCCACTGAGATTTATAGAGGCAGAACTCTAGATGTCTGAGATAATTAGAATCTTTATACTAATTGATGAGTCAAATAGAAATGTTAAAAGTCACAGTATTCAACTGCTTAAAAAAACCATTTCATTAAACTAAAAATGACCATATTTCAAAATCCATTTTTTAACTGTTGAGTAAACTTAATCTATTCAAAGTCCTTCCCTTTTTTAGTCTGTAAATTCAATTACTATTTTTCTAAACTTAAGTAAAAATTAATCATTAAAATTAACTTCAAGAAATCTTTCAGACACTTGGAATGACAGATACATAACTCTAATACTGAGTATCAAAATTCTTCAACAATTCCACCTAGATATGGCTATAAAACCTTAACTTTATTTGCCAGGGACCATTTTTGAGCATCTATTAAATGGTGGCTGTAGCACAGATTTTCAATTTACTAGCAAAATATCTGAGAGAGAGGTAAGTAATACTGATAAAGATTATCCATTAATTTTTACTTCCAGAAAGTCAAGGTTCAGCACTGTCAAGATTTTGTAAAGTTTCAAGACTGAGAACACAGTAATAGGAAAAGAGATAACTAACTGGCTTCATTGCACAGCAGTGGAGAATGACCATCTGTACTTTTTTACTTCTTTCTCATTTGGTTTGGACTTTAAAATCTTAAAAAACAAAATCTCTGAAAGTACACTAATACTCTAAGTAATACACAGAATGGAGCCAGTAGAAATATTTTTAAATATCTTTGAAAATGATTCCTAAGTCAATTTATTAGGTCAGGATTCTGAAATCTGAATGGATTCCTAATCTAAGTCTGCCAGTCAAACCACATAATGATCCTATGAGTTTAGCCTTCCTGAATAAGTCAGGATGGAGGATAAAACTCATCACCTTCTTCTTTGTTAGAGGTCCCACCAACTCATTTTTCAATTCAGTCTTCTAAATACTATTCACCAGTAAGGTATCAGTCTCTGAAATGTTTAACCCAATGCAAAGAAAAGCAACATTATAAACAAAGTTAAAGGGAAAAGGGTGACATAAAGAAGAAGAAGAAAAAAAAATTCAGGTCAACATTTTTAACTGACACTAAATACAGCAAAAACTCCCTTTACTAAATAACTCCAGAAGTATCTTGGAGCTAAAGAAGTGGGAATTTAAACTACAATTTCAGTTCAACAATTGAAAGAATGTAGCCAAACACCTCAAAAGTCAAACTCTTACAGATGATTAAGTCTAACTTTAGAAAGATGTTTAAACAACAGCTGAAGCTAGAGGTTCTTGTTAATTCCAAAGTGATCTTCCAATAATGAATCATGTGTGTACCTACAAGTTTCTCAAGAGGCAGGCAGTCTCGGAGAGCCAAAAATAGGAAAACAGAAACAATTCCTTGGCTATTAGAATAGGAAATATTCCTTCCCTTCCCAGATACAAGATTTTGGGCTAGCAAAGCCACAAAAGAACGAGGGCAGGGATCACATGGTATACAAATAGGAGCTGAATTCATTTTCCACTTGGAGTTCTATTTTTTTTTTTTACCCTCATCCTCTATGTGATGGTGGAGTCCCACTTTCTTGACCAAGAAATAAAACGCAAAATTTTTTAAGTGGTTTATCAAGTTTCTTATATCAAAATTCTCAAAAACAAGTAACATCTATTAAACCCTGAACTAAGAATGTATAGTATATGTAAATGCAAGTTTTAATAATTATAGCCTATTTACTTCATTTCTGAATTGAACATACATATGTATTTCTCATCTGTTATGATAACACAAATGTACTACAGCTGACACTATGATTAGGGCAAGAATGAGGCTGTGTTTATTTTTTAATTGATTCTCTACTGGGAAAAAGAAGACATATTAAAATGTCTGAAATCCTAGCCACTCACTTTGATCCCCCATCCACTCACTGCACTGCCCAACCCCTTTTACCTATTTCTCCAAACTTAACACTTAACATAAAGTCCAATTAAATCTTATCACTACTCCAACAGACAGGCTTCTGCACATAGCTGCTGTGGTTCTGATTATGAAGTACAGTTCTTAGTTTCAGCACAATAATACATAAAACTTTAAACAGCTGCTACTCCCAAAAACACAATTTTCTTTAAACAGTGAGAGGTGTAATAGCAGCTTCAACTTTCACCATGGAGTTAGGTTGCTCAAAATAAATTAATAAACCTCTTCAGGTTCCCATTCAGGTAGAGCCTCTCAGGTCTATTTTAATAGCCTAAGATTGCTTGTAATACTGCTTTTATTCTATAAAATGCACTAAGTATACAATCATCATCAGGCCTTGGCTATCAGAAACAAGAATTTCTTCTTAAGAATCCATGGACAAAATGACAGAAAATCAAATGAAAGAAATACAGACTAATTTTTATGACATTTTAAACAAATTTGAAAGACATAAAAGAATTACTCTTACCTGGAAGGTTTCCATCAGTTTCATCAGCACTAGGAAAACTAGCAACACTTGTAGAATCCGAAAGGTCCAAAAGTTTAGCACGCAGTTGCTCAATGTCACTCTCTTTGCTAGCCAATTGCATTTGAAGCTCATTCCTATGTGTACATTCTTCTACCAATTGCTATTTTTGAAAAATATCAAGATAATATAAATAATCAAGCTCAAATATTTTCCAACATTAAGCATTAACTGAAATATAAATAAGTAATCTAAATCACTAATATTAAAAATTTACTGCAAACTTGGTGAATGTTGACCACCACAGATTTTGATACACTATAGAAATGTAAGTTCTTTCTCAGTAATACATTGCTTAGATAAGCTCCTTTTCTCCTTGCTTTAAAAGAGTTTTTGTTTTTAAATTTAAGGCATCAAAAAAAAAAACAAGTTAAAACAATGGAAAAATGCTTTTCTTTCTTCAAATGAAATAGTTTAAAAGGTATAGAAAACTTCTCAGGATGGTAAAACCATAAATGATGGAGTCAAAGCTTGGATCTAAGTCTGTTTAACACCAGACACTAGGCTCTCAATTTTGTGCTATTAATAAACCAGGAAGTATCAAAAAATCAGGCTTGATATTTTGATTTGAGAAAAGTGAATCTTGACTAGAAAAAAATAATATAGAATACTTCAAAACCTCTACCCCAATTATAATCAATATTATAACAGCCATATCCCAATTTCAGTCTGAAACCAAAGAGGCAAAACCTTGGTTGTCTCTGTCAAAATAGGTCCTCTAATCAAGCAGCTGCTAATGGGTAAAAATTACTCAAGATATAATAGGTAATAGAACATCTTTTCAGTTTTACAAGATCATGGTTCATATTAGAGTAATAATGACCAAACTGTGAAGAGTATAAACTAAAATATACATTTTTATACAAGAAAATGCAATCTAAACAAGACAGATAACAGGCATATACAGTAATAACAATTTAAGAAAATAATCCCACATGCACACACACAAATCTTACCGCTTGCATGTCATTCAGTTCCTTCTGATGTTTCACTACCATCTGGTTGAATTTTTCTCTTTCTTGGTTGAGTTCCAGTTGTAGCTTCCGATTTTCCTTTTCTTTCTTTCTCAAATCCTGTGTATTAGCTTTCTTTCTATCAATTTTAAAATCTTTTCGGTTCATTATTTCTGCCAGCTTGTTAACAGCCTATTCAAATATTAATATATTATTAATAAGGATCTATATGGTAGTCATCCAATTTAAATCTCTCCTAAAAATGTATTTTTTCCTTCAAAATCGGGAAGCAGGACTTTTGTGTATGTGAAAATTAGGACAACCTAATGAAGGCTGGGATGTGATAACTGGTAGCACAAATAACTAACACTAACTTAGCTTACAATTCAAATATAAGACCAGGAGCCTCTATTTGGTTAACATTGCAACCCAGTTCCAAATCAGGAGTATGCTAGTCCCACTCTGATGTTAGGTTCTAGTACAAGCAAATAAGGTTTCTATGCCTTGGCCCCCTGCCTTTATCTTGTACAACTGTACAATATTACCAGACAAGTTAGCTTTCTTAATTGAAATTCTGTTTCATAAATACATTTTCTATAGTTAATAGGGAAAGAATTTACATTTGTTCTAATAACAAGCTTGAACCTATAAATCTTGGTTTTAGGAAAATGTGCACAAAGAACAATTACTAACTTTTTGAATATATGATACTCAAGTACAAAAAAGTGGAAAAGGCTGAAAGCATGTATACCTGTGTTTTAAGAGTTCGTTCGGTACTGATATTCTTTTCAAAGGCAGCCTTAAGAATACTGATCTCCTCTTCCTTCTTCAATTTATATTCTGTCAACGAATTACATAAAATGTTATTTTATGGCTCAGGGATGGGGAATCTGAGCCTTTGGGGCCACACATAGCCTTCTGGATCCTTGAGTGCAGCCTTTTTACTGAATCCAAATTTTACAGAACAAATTCTCGAAGTTTGGATTCAGTCAAGGGGCCACACTTGGGGATCTGGAGGGCCACATGTGGCCTTAAGGTCACGGGTCCCAATTTCTGCATTCCAAAATAACAATGTCCTTTATTATTCAAATTAGTGTATACTACATAGGAATTTTCAGTAACCTCATTAATTCTTAAAGCTACAGAAGTTATTTAACACATGAAAATAGAGATTTCAAAAACCTAACATACAACATAAATTGCTTAAAATCACCAAATTTGTTTTAACATTATGATTTTTTAAAAACCCACATACCTTCCTCTGCCTTCCTCATTTTCTCAGTTAGCTCTTCATTTTCTTTTGTTAATAATTCAACATCTTTGCTTAGCATGCTATTCGTTTCTTCAAGCTAAACAAAGCACATAAAGGTTTAAGCTACAGCCTTTTTGCTATCCTTATATTTAAAGCAATAATCTTTAAAATAATACTTCACATTTTCTATAGATGAAGACAGGTAAGAATTGATTGCTGAACTACAGAAAATGCCTGGCTTCCAGTTTAAGATATATGGATACAATTAAGTTCAAAATATTTTAAAAGTAATAGCTTCTAAAAACTTTTTCAGTATATGCACATATACATGTGATATGTATGAACGAAAGGGGAAAAATAACTAGACTGGAAACTATGAAACTTGTATTTAGTTCAGGATCTGCAATTAACCTACTATATGACTCAGGCGAGTCAATCTTTCTGGTCTCAGTTTCTTCATCTGAACAATGATGATGCAAATGACAATAAGATATTTATTGACCAATTACTTTTAGCAATGTATTTATTAATCATTCTATCTATATTATTTCATTTAATTCTCATAACAATCATGTGGAATAGATATTTCTATTTTATAAATATACATATATATATATATATATATATATTTTTTTTTTTTTTTGTGAGACAGAGTCTCACTCTGTTGCCTGGGCTAGAGTGCTGCGGTGTCACTTAGCTCACAGCAACCTCAACCTCCTGGGCTCAAGCAATCCTGTCTCAGCCTCTCAAAGTAGCTGGGACTACAGGCATGCGCCACCATGCCTGGGTTATTTTTATTTTTTAATTTTTTTAATTTTTAGTTGCACTGCTAATTTCTTTCTATTTTTATCAGAGACAGGGTCTTGCTCTTGCTCAGGCTGGTCTTGAACTCCTGAGCTCAAGCGATCCTCCCAGCTCAGCCTCCCAGAGTGCTAGGATTACAGAAGCGAATCACTGTGCCCAGTCTTTCTTTTCTTTCTTTTCTTTTTTATTGAGACAGAGTCCTCTGTTGCCCCGGCTAGAGTGCCGTGGTGTCAGGCTAGCTCACAGCAACCTCGAACTCCTGGGCTGAAGTGATCCTAGTGCCTCAGCCTCCTGAGTAGCTGGGACTACAGGCATGCGCCACCATGCTTGGCTAATTTTTTCTATATGTATTTTTAGTTGTCTGGCTAATCTCGTTCTATTTTTAGTAGAGACGGGGTCTCGCTCTTGCTCAGGCTGGTCTGGAACTCCTGAGCACAAACAATCCACCCGCCTCAGCCTCCCAGAGTGCTAGGATTACAGGCGTGAGCCACCCATGCCCGGCCCAGTCTTTCTATTAGATGAGAAATCTGAGGCTTAGAAAAGTTGAAGGAACTTTTGCCAAGACTATGTAACTTCTTAGGGGCAACACTAGCATTTGAACCCAGCCTGCCCATACTAGAGCACTTGATGGTGGCTTCAAAAGAGAAATCTCTGTAACTCCCCTTTGTATCCCCATGATTCCATACAGACTATCGTGCAAACCTCAGAATGGGTAATTATTTGGAGTATTGGTTTTCTTATAATGGATTTGTAGATTATCCAAAGAATTTCTCATCCCAAAATAGTTCCTCTGAATTTCACAGAAGTCTGGCCCATAAAATCCATTTCAATATATTAAGGGAATAAACGAATTTAAGCCCTGCATTTCTTCACATGAAATATTAATATAACTAATAAGATTTACAGCGAGAAAGGAAAAAAAGCTCAATGTATTGGATAAGAATTTTAATCATTAAAAATTGTTTTGGATTATATAAACTATTTTATACATGAATACAGAATGACCACTATGTATAAACTAGAAATAAATATACATGGCACCAAACACCCTAATACATTAAGACATGATTTATTTCAATTTAAATCAATTTTAGTAATATAACTTACCTGACCATCACACTTACCCGACTAACAGCGTGATCTTTATCTGTAATCTCTTGTCTATTTCTTGAAGCAGCTTTCTTGCTTTCTTGGGTCAATTCAAAATACTGTTCTTCCAGAAGCCCTCGAGCCAACTGCTCTGACTCAGCTTTTGTTTCTGCGAGATCCAACTGAGTTGCAAGAGTTTCTCTGCAATAGATTTTTAAAAGAAATGGATATAAACAATTTCAGTTCATTCTTCCAAATTAATTATATACTTAGAAACATAATTATCTTTACATGATAAAAAGAACTAAGTATTTTATTGCTTAAAATAAACTTTGAATCCACTACCAACTTTCTATAAAAGCAATGAATTTAACCTCTCACACTTTGAAAAATTATATAAATGTAAAGAACTATTTACTCTTCTATATGCTATTGTGCTTAACTTAGAAAAGGCAATAAAGCAATAGCAAACAGTCTATTTCTGAAATGAATTTGCTGTGGATTTGGAATGGAAGGCAGCATGGCACAGTGTAAAAGTCACTGGCTGGTAAATCAGGAGGCCGAGGCTGGACCTTTATCTCTGTTCTATCATTAGCTAATTGGGTAGGGACACTGGGCAAGTTCCCGATTTAATCAAATCTGTAAAATGAGAGGGTTAAACTAAATTATCTGTGAGGTCGCTTCTAGCTCTGAAATTCAATGAGATGATGAAAACTTATAAAGAGATTTTCAAACCACTATGAACTATTCTAGGAATGCTCCTTGGAAACTGCACTTTAAAACTTCTCAGCATTGACATTCAGACCACAACAAGATCACTCCAGTTTGCCTGCTCTTCCCATAAAGCCTCTTTCGGATAAGCTGTCTTATCCAATTGTCACCATTGTATCCCCTGTAGACAGCAGGTGCTCAACAAATGTGTTATGAGTAACTTCCGTCTTTTATTTTCTAGTAAGGGAGTATTACAAATAAAATTTTCTTCCTCAAGCCTAAAGAGGGAGACATATAGTTACCACAAGAAAGGAATATTCACTCATTTATGCAACAACTATTTATTTGAATGTTTACTATGTGCCAAACACTGTTCTGGGAATTAAGGAATAGGAGGGCTATCTGAAAAGTATCTGGCTATGCAACCATTCTTGTTACATTAACAATGGCTGGATATTTTCCGAGTGGCCCTTGTAAAACAGTAACGAAGTTCCTGCTCTCAGGGAGCATGTATTAGTTGGGCCATATAGACAATTTAAAAAGTGAGCAAGTAATATAGAGCATGCCATGGAGAATAATAAAAGATGAAAGGTGGAAAAAGGCATAAATATGGTCACTATTTTATTACAGGGTGGTCAAGGAGGCCTCTCTGTTAAGATGACATTAGAGAAGAGATATGAAAGAAGTGAGCCATGCAGCTATCTGGGAATACAGTCTTTCAGGCAGAGGGAATATCAAATAAGAAATGCCCCAAGGACGTTCTGAATAAAGCTAATGTGAGTATAGTGAGAGATGGGGGAAAGTTGTGAGACATGTTTTAAGAAAAGTGAGGAGAGAGAGCAACAGACACTGTAAGGCTTTCCAAGACAATACAGGGCTCTGGCTTTCACTCTGGTACTCTGATGTTTTAAAAAGATCATTCTGGCTGCTGTACTATGATCAGACAGTAGAAGGACACTGGCAGAAGCAGGGACATCGTAGGAGGCTACTGAAATGGTAAAGATTAGAGAGGATGGCAGTTTGGACCAGGTCAGTAAATGGTACAAGCGGTGAGAAGTGATCAGATTCTACATATAATTTTTAGTTAGAGTTGGGAAAATTTGCAGATAGATTGCATGTAAAGTTTTTTTTTTTTTTTTTTTTTTAAAGAAGAGTCTAAGATGACTCTAACAGAATTTCTAGCTACTGAAATGGGGAAGATAGGGAAGAGCAGGCTGGCGAAGTGAGGGAATCAGGACTTTTTTCCAGACTTGTTAAGTATGGGATGCTTATTCAACACTCAAGCAGAAATGTTAAATAGACAGCTGGAGATCCAAGACTGGAATTCAAGGGAGTATGTACTTGTACTCTGATGCTATTTAAAGCCAGGGCCTGGATGAGAACAAGGAAGGAGTAATCCCTTGGGCCCTCCAAACTCTAATGGTCTCAGAAATGAGAAGGGACAAAGGAGCAAAGGAGCTTGAGTGAGAGTAGCCAATTCAATAAAAGAAAAATAGTGTGCAGTGTCACAGAAGCCAAGTGAAGAAATTTTGTCAAGAGAATAATCAACTATGTTAAATGCTGCTGTTCAATAAGGTGAAGACTTAAAACTTCCTATTGTCTTTAACTATCAGGAAGACCACAGTGACCTTGAGAAGAGTTGTTTTGTTAGAGTGATGAATGCAAAAGTCCGACTGGAGTAAGCTCAAGAGAGAATAGGAAAAGAGGACACAAGATATCTGGTATGTCACTTTTCAAGTAAGTTTTCTATAAAAAGCAGAAAAACAGGATAGTGGCTGGAAGTAGATAATGTAGTTAAAAGAGGGTTATTCTTTAAGGAGATATCTAACTGTATGTTTACATAACAATGAGAATGACTATAGAAAGAGAAAAATGATTTAAGAAAAATGAGAGAATTGCTGGAGTCATATTCTTAAGTAGACAAAAAGGGATGGGATAAAGGGGCTAGCATTAGATAAGAGCACATTTTGTTCACTCGTATCATCGGAAGGAAGGTGGGGTGTACAGGTAAAGATGCAGACAGGCTAGTAGCTATGGTGGTAGGAGAGAACAGATGTTCTTTTCTGACTTCTAGAAGACAAGGCCATTATGTGTATGAGAAGGAGGGAAAGGCAGAGATTTGAGTTGAGAGATGTGAAATAGTTGTCTTAGAAGGGCAGAGTAGTTAGTGCATTAGAAAAAGATAGGCAATACCACCAATGTGAAGTCTATGAATACTAGGAGTGGTTCTGCTAGCTATTATAACACAGGGCTTCAGATCATGACATTGTTCTTGTCTGGGGTTACTGCTTTTCATCAAATTCAGATAAAAGTATCTAAGTTGTATTTTAAAATACCAGAAAACCTTTTCATCCCACAATACATTTCTATCCCTACTTATGCAATTGTGCAAGAGAAAGCAAGAAAGAATGAGAAGGATCAGGGTAAAATTATCTGCGTCTATATTCTTCCAAACTTCCTTCACAACTCTCCACTATGAAAGACTTATCTTTACTAATATTTAAGGCCAATCTTTCACCTTTATTCTCCAATCTCATCAAAGAATTAAAATTATTCATAATTCCATATTCTTATGGATTATAAGATTATAAACTGTGGTTTTGTTCTTGTTCACTGCTAAAATTTTCTGGCCCATAGAAAGTGCTCAGAAATTCTATTTATTTGAATGAATGAACAGATGTGCAACTCTTTCCATTTCGATTTTCTTCCCATGCCCTATTTAAATATGCTCAAGTTTATGCTATCATTAAAGATAAAAGGCTTTCCTTCACATTCTCTTCCAGCTACTGTTATAACTCCTTGCCATAACAGCCAAATCTTTTGAATTTTTAAATTTAACAAATATTTGCTGAGCAACATAATGTTGAAGGTACAATTCTAGGTACTAAGTGTGTAGAAATGAATTAGAGCCAAGAACAAAACATTTGAAAATTCCTTTTGCCATAAAGCTTAAGTTCTAGTGGAAAGACAAAAACAAGTAAGCAAATTCTGTAATATATTAGGAAGAGATAAATAAAAATAAAACAGGGAAGGATATATGAACTGGGCAGCAAGATAGTGGGGTGGGGTGAGGATGTTTGTGATTTTACAAAGGGTATTCAGGGACGGCTTCTCTAAGATGATGTTTAGACCTAGACCTACAGAGGGTGAAGGAACAAGCCATGTAGCTATTTAGAGGAAAATATTCTAGGGAGAGGGAAGACCAAGTCCAAAGGCCTTGAGGTAAGAAAGTATGTGAATGGTTTGCTGAACTGTAAGAACACCAGTGAGGCTGTTGGATATACTCTGTCTATAGTTCCACCCTTCTCATTCATGTCTCAATCCACATTAATCTAGTATTCTCATCTCTACTTAGGAACTATTCTCACGAAGATAATGAATGACCTTAAATATAAATATGATGGGCAACTTATTTTTTACTTGAGCTTTCTGAATATTTGGTACTTTAAATCACTTTCTTTCCTGAAATATTCTACTCTTGTAGCTTGTAGCTTTTGTGATACCCTACTCTGATTTTCTCTTTTATTATTGGTGACTTCTTACTTTCCCTTTCTGTTCCCATTCCTTAAAAGTATACGAGCTAGTAGTCTTCCTTCAGCCCTTGTGTCTCCTGATCCTATAGTAGGGGTTACAACTTGCTGCCGGGGAAGATCAAATTAGTCCACAAAAGTGTCCCCCTCACCTCCTGCCAGATATACACACATACTTCAAATAGTTTTGGGTCAACATTTTACAACAATATAGTATGGAGTAGACTGGGTGCCTCCTCACAGTGAATTACACAAACTTGGGATTGCATACTACACTATGAATACTACACAAATGGTAGGCAACACATTATGACTATTGTCACAGAGAATAACCAGGAAAGGTAGCTTTGTGTCTACTTTAGACTCCAATTAAGTATGTTATCTAGCTCTGAAACTTGGTCACCAAATTAATATGTTGATACCTGTTGTGATGCTAAAATTTATGGTACTATACAGCTCCAAAATAAACTATTGTCAGTTTTGTGCCTTAAATATTTCCTTTTTGCTTGTTTGGTTTTTTCTGAGATGGGGTCTCACTATGCTGCCCAGGCTGGTCTTGAACTCCTGGGATCAAGTAATCCTCCCACCTCAGCCTCCAAAAGTGCTGGGATTAGAGGTTCAAGCCACTGCACCCAGGTGTTTCTTTTTTTTTCTTCTTTCTTTTTTTGAGACAGGGTCTTGCTCTGTTGCCTAGGCCAGACTGCCTTGGCATCAGCCTACCTCACAGCAACCTCAACCTCCTGGGCTCAAGCAATCCTCCTACTTCAGCCACCTGGGACTACAGGCGCTCACCATCATGCCGGCTAAGTTTTTGTTTCTATTTTTGGTTGCTGGGCTAATTTTTTGTCTTTTTAGTAGAGACAGGGTCTGGCTTTTGCTTAGACTGGTCTTGAACTCCTGACCTCAAGGGATCCTCCCGCCTCAGCCTCCCAGAGTGGTAGGATTATAGGCGTGAGCCACCATGTCTGGCCTCCCAGGTGTTTCTTAAATATTTTTATCAACTTAATCAATTTGATCAAGGCAACTTAATCCCAAAAGAAATACAATTAATACCAAGGTATTATGATATTTAATTTTTAATCAAGTCAACACAGTTAAACAGTGAAAAGTCTAACCTAAATTTATTTACAAAACTGTTTAAAATGAATTTAAGGCTGGGCACGGTGGCTCATGACTATAAATCCCAGAACTTTGGGAGGCCGAGGCGGGAGGATCGCTTGAGATCAGGAGTTCAAGACCAGCCTGGGAAACACTGCCAGACTCTGTCTCTACAAAAACTAAAAATTAGCTGGGCGTGGTGCCATGTGCCTGGAGTTCTAGGAGGCTAAGGTGAAACGATCACTGGTGCTTTGGGAATTCAAGGCTGCAGAGAGCTGTGATTGCATTACTGCACTCCAGCCTGAGTGACAGAATGAAACCCTGTCTCTTAAAAAAAAAAAATTTAAAATAAAAGTTATATTTTCCAACAAAAAGTGAAGAAAGAACAATAAAAGTGAAATATCTCCATTTTGCAACACCTTCTGAATTAAGGATCTAACATTGAGTGTTAATGGTTGTTAACAACTCAAAGAAGCAACCAGACATTACAAGATTATACATGAAGTAGTTTTTTCCCTACTACAAATGAGATTTGAATTTGATTAAGCCACTAGATCAGGAATGTCCAATAAAACTTTCTACAATGATAGAAATGTTCTGTATCTGTGCTATCTACTATGGTAGACACTAACCACATGTGACTACTGAGCACCTGAAATATGGCTAGTGCATCGGAGGAACTAAGTTTTAATTTTATGTAAATTAATTTAAATTTACATTTAAATGACTACATGAGGCCAGTGTCTACCATATTGAACAGAGCAACTCTCAATTTAACTACTGATCTGCAGGAAACAGGAAGGGGGAAATGTTCAACTAACTATGGAAATGAGATCAGCAAAATCACACCTGAGGGAACCTCTACAGGACAAAAGATCTAGTTTCTTCAACAAATAAATGTCAGGATAGTGATTACCCTTACGGTGGGGAGGAATGAAGGCATAATTAGGAAGTGGGATAAAGTGGGCTTCTGAAATGCAAAGCAAGGTTCTTTCTTGTTCACGGGTGGTGGTTATAATGATAGTTGTTACATAGTTCATAAAACCATATTTGTTTTGCTATTTTCTGTATTTGCATCAATATTTAAAATTTTAGAATTTCTTTCAAAAGTGGTAAAATGTAAAGAGCATACAACAATGTCAGAAAACTAATTCCAGTGTCTGTTCTAACATTATCTAGCCCAGCTGTATCAATCTTTGCGGGCCTGGCAGCTCAACTCTAAAATGAGGTTGTTAAATTTAAATAACTGTATAAGGTTTTCTCCTTCAAAAGTCCTAAACACATTTGATGAAAATTAATCAACATGATAATACTAAGAGGAAGACCTTATATACCTTTATCTAACTTAAAAATAATGATCTGTGAATACAACACAACTTACTTATATATAATTTACATACAAATTGAGGATTGAAAGACCCTTGAAAACAATTGTCAAATAATTTTTTGTCACAGTTTAATGCATCTCTGTGCCATTGCTAGTGTTGATTCATTGCATTGTTTCTTCATCATAAAGATAAATTTCAGCCTAGTCTGATTTGTTCTGAATTAGCCCAATAAACTGTGCTATACCATTCCCACCAGAAAAATGGCACGCCTACTCACTATTTTAAACTTAAGAATGCCTGTTGTATTGATTCTTGTTCTAAAGTAAAATGGACATACTTTTCATTTTGCAGTTCCTGTATTTTCTTTAAATTTTCTCTGTTTTTTTCTTCAATTTCTTCTTTAAGTTCTTTTACCTGGGTTTTATAAAGTGTCTGCAAAACAAATGGTAAGAAATAACTGTTTATAGTGGGTTAAAAAATGGGTTGGCAGTTTCTAATAAAGTTAAACAATTAACATATGACTTAACACTTCCACTCCCAAGTATTTACCCATGACAAATGCAAATGTATGTCCATACAGAGTCTTCTACATGAGTTTTGATTATGGCATTATTCACAGCAGGTTCAAATTATAAATAACCCACATATCCATCAACACATGGGTTAAAAAATTGTGGTATATCCATACTACTTAGCAATGAAAAGGAATGAACTACTGATAAATACAACATGATAAATCTAAAACATATTATGCTGAGTCAAAGAAACCAGGTATTAAAGAAAAAGTACATACTGTGTGATTCCATGTATATGAAATTCTAGAAAAGTGAAAATAATCAATAGTGACAGAGAGCCAATTAGTAATTGCTTGTGGACAGAAGGGGGTAGGTAAGATTGACTTCAAAAGGGCATAAGAGAACTTTCTGTGGTGAAGGAAATGCTGTACATGTTGATTGCAGTGGTGGCCACACAGGTGTACACACTTATAAAAATTTATTGGCTGGGCACAGTGGCTCAAGCCTGTAATCCTAGCTCCCTGGGAGGCCGAGGTGGGCGGATTGTTTGAGCTCAGGAGTTCGAAACCAGCCTGAGCAAGAGCGAGACCCCGTCTCTACTAAAAATTAGAAAGAAATTAATTGGACAACTAAAAATATATAGAAAAAATCAGCCGGGCATGGTGGCGCATGCCTGT
>CAUYSK010073710.1:0-12226 GCA_963575035.1 Avahi laniger | reverse complement strand
CTCTGAGCCAGCAAGTGGTGTTTGTGGGTGAGATTCGACCACACCCTTTATGATGAATCAGTAGATGCAGTAAAAGGGTGTGCAGGATGACCTCCCTGTCAGTAGGTGGCACTTGCAGGGAGGAGTGAGCTGCAGTGCTGTTTTTGGGTCCTGTAGCCAGCTTTTATTTCTCTAGAGAGGCCCTCTTGTGCCTCGGGTGATGGGCCCTGGGACTTCCAGGTGTGTCCTTATTCTCCACTTCAGTAGGGGCAGGACCGGGAGTGAGTTTGGGTGGGGCTGGGTTGGGTAAACCTGCCCTCAGGCTCCACAATTGCTGTTAGCAGGGGTCAAAGGTCTGCTCTTTGTTTCTGGGCAAAGCTGCTGGGAGGGGCTGAAATGGCTCCACTCAGCTGAAAGTCTGGGCTTGTGGGATGTGGCTGTCCGAGATTCACACTCTGGAGCAGATCTCACTCCCTTCCCCCCTCCCCCTCTCAGTGGCCTCTCCCAGGCCTCTGCCAGCAAGCGGGACCTCAGGCCAATGGATCTCCCCTGGCTGTGACATGGGCCGGGAGGTTCCCTACCTGGGATCGTAGCCTGAGCTGGGTACACAGCTCTCTTTTGGGAGGAGGGTTGCCACTCAGGCACGCTGATCTGCCCCTGAAGGCACACATTCCTCAGTAGGCTCTTTCACAGTTCTCTTCTCTGTGCCCCAGGGCAGTGCGATCATGACCTGGATGTACGGGGTCTGGTCTGCAGGCCTGTCCCCTGGGCCCTGGAGATCAATCCCTGACCCTGTCAGGGGGAGGGGTGCTGCTCTTGAATCACCTACAGGGAGCCCAAGCTGGATCGATTTCACTCCACCTCGGGACTTGCCCCTCTCTCCTGGAGTTCCCAGGCAAGCAGCACCTGAGAGGGCTGGCAGATAGGGAACTTGCAGTCTGAGTACCCCTCAGTCTGCTGTAGGGCCCCAAAAGGAAAAGTCCCGTTCCTTGGAGATGACTCCGTGTGATGGCTAAATTGTCTCTCTGGGCTCCCATGGGTAGGGAGGGGGAAGGAGAGAATGGAGCAATATGGTGTCTACCGATAGGCTCGGGTCTGCATGCGGGGAGGTGCCCTGAGGGGAGTGGGAACCCCACGCCGTGTCTGCAAGAGGTCACTGCTCACTGGCGGCAGCTGTCTCTGGGTTGATGTCGACAGGTCTCTCCAACGGCTCAGGAGCCCACCAGCAGTCCAAGATGCAAGGGAGGGGGAAGTTAACTGCTTCACCTACCCTTGTCATTGATCTCCAAGCCTCTCAAGACCTTTCTCCTTCCAATTCTCCTCCACAGCGTCTTCCTGTGGAGTCTCATGTAGTTTCAGACACCCTTCCTTCTGACCCTCGCCCAATCTATGTTTCTCTCTTAGTTTATTTTTTTCTCTTTCTTCTAAAATTTGTCTTTTTTGCAGAGACACTCTGACTGGCAGCTTTTCTCATCCGCCATCTGGGCTCCTCCTCCCTTGCCATTTTTCAAATAGTTTCTCTCCCCCACTTTTCTTGATTACTCATTTTATTTCCCTAAACAATTGTTGCTAGGCAACTCTAAATTTGCATTTCCAAAGACATGAAACCAGGTAGAAAATTTTTTCTCAAGGCACAGGATTTAGACTTAACCAAAGGTAAGGTTTGTTAAGTAAACTTTGAGTCACTGTCCTTTTTATCCTAAAACTTTTTCATGGTTTAGATGCAAAGAGAGAGGTGCCCTTACAAAAGGAGATTTTCTTTTTATACAGCTTTAAAATATTCAGCTAACTGTAGATAAATTTAGTTTGATAGGAGGTCTTTTCAATTTTGCTTGTTTCTTAATTTGATTACTGGCTTTAGGGTGGAGCCCCTTAAAAGGAACAGGGTGAAGAAAGCCCATAATTTTAGCATCAGTACAGCTGGGAGGCAGATCACTTAAATCCCAGTTATCATTTCAAGTAATTTTCAGTTAACCATTTTTATATCCCGTGAATATTAGATGTACAATCAACATGATTAATTTGTGCCCTCAACAAAGTCATTTAATGTCTAAACAAATTCGATATCTAAACATATGTTTTTAAACAAAATTGGAGGAAAAGAAAATGAAAAGAATTTGAAAACACAGATCAAGAAACAACCACAAAGTATAGTTTTAATCATTACTTTTAAACTTAAACCTACTGAGATAACAGCCATAAGTATTCTAGGAAGACTTGCTATTCTGAATAATGTAACATCTTTAAGTAGTAGAAGTTTAATACATCTTGCTTAAAGATGTTAACTAATTACATTTCTTAAAAATATCAACACCCCCAAACAAAATTTCTTGATATGACATCGCCTGACTATAGACTGAATAAACCTCTAATATTAATCTTCAGCATCTCAAATAATGACATAAAGTCATAACATTTTTATGTAAGGATCAAGATCAAGCTATTTTAAAAACAATCTAAATGGTCTCAAACCACTTTTTTATTTAAGTGCAAATTCAAGTACGTGTAATACTTCCAGAGTAAGATTGTTTTGTGATTCTCTTTGGATTCTAAGAATAATTACTATACAAAAATCAACAGCAGTTCAGGGATTTTCTTTCAGTTTTATTAGGCGAAGGGCCTTTGCTATGGCAACACAAGGTACACATAACAGACTGTCTTGCAACCAGTACTCAGAACAAATCAAGAGTGAGCTAGACCAAATAGAAGCCCCTAATTTGATTTAAACATATTTTGTGTGTACCTTTCCACGGACAGTAAAGCCAATGGAAGAAACTGCATCGGCAATTAGAATTAAGAGACCAAAACCAAAATATCTTTAGAAACCTTTGACCATAAGTTTCTATTTTTATGCTATCGTTTATTAATACTTAGAGTTTTATTCTTCTAATACTGACACTTATTTTTGTTTAGGCATACCTACATTTTTTTTTTTTTCTGAGACAGAATCTTGC
Organism: Avahi laniger; assembly: GCA_963575035.1. Taxonomy (NCBI): domain Eukaryota; kingdom Metazoa; phylum Chordata; class Mammalia; order Primates; family Indriidae; genus Avahi; species Avahi laniger. The sequence goes on along the minus strand of CAUYSK010073710.1, from coordinate 9,293 downwards.
TCTGTCACCTGAGCTAGAGTGCCCTGGCATCAACCTAGCTCACAGCAATCTCAAACTGCTGGGTTCAGGCGATACTCCTGCCTCAGCCTCTCAAGTAGATGAAACTACGGATGTGCACCACCACACCTGGCTAATTTTTTAATAGAGACAGGGTCTTGCTCTTACTCAAGCTGGTCTCGAACTCCTGACCTCAAGCTATTCTCCCGCCTTGGCCTCCCAGAGTGCTGGGATTACAGGTATGAGCCACCGTGCTAAGCCTAGGCATACCTACTTTTTACCTAAGCAAGAGCATTAAAGTTAAACCTATGGATAACTTTGTCATTAATCAGGAGATTTAGCTGTTTTCAACTCATCAAAAATCACATGAACACAGATCATTTTGTTTTGGTTGGGTTTATAGTTTTATAACTTGTGCGTCAAAAACCCTGACGCACAAGTCAGGGTTGTGCAAAAATCTATGTTGATAATTCTGAAGACATTTTTATCTTTATTTTACCAATAATTTCTCCGAAACCAACTTTTTTTACCAAAGATTGCTAAGTCCACATGAACTTGAAATGTCCTTGGTCTTATTTATTTAATTTATGAGAGCTCCTTTTATTTATAAGCCAATTTTGTTACATACACAAAATAATACATATACATACACAAAACACATCTAAACACATACATATGCACAGAAAGTTTCAATAGCTTTTGTCTCAGAACTCTAGCCATGAGATCCTCCAAAGTGCCACAAAAATCTGTATACATTATGTTTCTGGTCCCCTCTTTCCCTTTCCAGCATCGAGTGGCCCCGCATCTCCACCAAGTTGCCTCCATAGACAGAGATGTTTTTTAGTCTCCTAGACCTTAGGACAGAGATGTCTTCTAATCTCTCAGACCTTGGACTGTGTTTACAATACATCAATAGTTAATTTAAAAAGAAAATAGAGACAAAAAGCTTAACAGACTCCATATTTACATGCCACACATCAATGCAGATAAACACTCAATGTAAAGAGAAATTCAGGAGGTTCCAAACAAACGAACTGCAGTTTCACCCCTTAACCCCTGGGAGTACCAAATTCAAACAGTTAGGTTATTTCCCACTCTCACGAATGGTTAGGGGCTTATCCAATGCACCACAAATGGAAATTCGCTCAGAATTCCCCAAACTGAGATGAACGTCCCCTGTGTGTTACCTTCAAAGAGCACCCACCTATATGCAGATGCAAATGTCAAAATCTAGAGTTCCTTTCTTCCCAGCAATCAGGGCAATTGCCAATGCAATCACCAGTAAATATGGACAGGCAGCTGCTAAGGGAAGCTTTTGGTCTCTCCCCAATCTGCAGCCATCAAACCGTGAACAATGCCATCCCAGAGGATCCTGACAATTGTCTAAACCGCAAAGGAGTTTCAGCCTAGGTCCAGTTGCTCATCACACAAAGATCCAATTATTGAGACAATGAGGATCGCCAAAGAAGAAAAGAATTCTTAATATGACAGATGTCAGGAGAACAGGAGAAGCTGCCTCAAATCTGTCTCCCCAAATAATGGAGATCATGGGCTTTTTAAGGAGGGACCACATGCCTTGGGACTGGTCTCAGGGAACGGTGAGTCCTGGCATCTGGAAGTCTGCCCCGGGACTGAATCTCAACTCCATTTTCTTGAAAAAACCCACCATTTCTGGGAAACAACTCAAAAGGTCAAGTAGTTAGTTAAGAGAGAGAATTATAAAACAATATATAGGGGTCACTGAAATTTGTTCATGGAACCAGTTACACTACATTCGTGTAGCTTATATTCTCATAGCAGGAAGTAGTTAGTAATTTTGTTAAATCAATATATAAACCACTATAAGGGAGGGATATGTTCTGTAAAAATGCAAAGCAGGCTAAGGATATTGAGTGTGAGTGCTGAGTTCAGAGATGATGATGCTTTACCCACGATGGTGAGGGAGGGCCTCTCTGAATAAAGTTGTGAACCACCCAGAAAGCTCCACAAGGGAAGAGCATTTCTGGTCCAGCACCTGAGCTAGGGGCCTTCTTGGAATGATGCAGAAGGTCAGCAAGCTAGAGGGCAGTGAAAGTGAGAGTGGTGAGAAATGAGGCCAGGGAGGTAAGCAGGGATTAGATCAGGAAGGGCCTTGTAGCACATGATAAAAAAATATAGTCTAGCTATTATAAGCAGCTGAGTAGTTTGAGAAGAGGACTGGCAAGATCAAACAATGGTTTAGAAAGATCATTCTGATGCTCTGTGGAGAAGTTCTCTGCTGTGGCAAGTTGGAAACAAGAGACGCTGGTCAGGAAGCTATTGTAGTAGTCCAGGAGTGAACAGGGGTGGACAAGGGTGGTAGCATTGGAAAGGCTAAAAAGTGGTCAAATCTAAGAATAACTGCAAGGTATTTGGCCTGGTAAAGGGTCCTGCCATTTACTGCCATAGAAGGAAGCAGGTTTGGGGGGTGATGAGAACATGAGTTTTTTTGGAAAAATCTTGGCTTTAAAATGCCAATAGGACATTCGAGAGGACACGTGAAGGTGGCTGGTGGCTGTACCAGTCTACATAGACCAGTTGAAGAGAGACCTTGGGGCCAGAAATACAAGTCTGTGCCATCTGATAAAAACAGGATTTAGAACCATGGGTTTAGGGTGTGAGTAGAGAGAGAAGAACAAAGGAGGTCTACAGGACCCAGCCCTGGATGCACCATCATTTAGAACTGAATGGTAAGGAGCTGAGAAAGTAGACTGAGTGGCAGCAGTCAATCAGTGTGGCATTCGCGAAGCCAAGTGAAGACCGGATTTCCTTAAGGAGGGTGTGACTCAGTGGATCAAATGTTGCTAGGAAATCAAGGGTGAGAGTGGGAACTGACCGTTGTACTTATGGTGGTAGTCATGGGTTTGGACCTTGCCTTGTGTTTATTCAGTGGAATGACAATGCACAAAAGCCTGATTTAAGAGAGTGCAAGAGAGAATGAGAGGGAAGCGTAGATAATTAGTAAATATAACTCTCCTAAGATTTACTATAAATGGAAAAAAAGAAATTGGGCAATAGTTAGCAAGCAATATGGAGTCAAGGAAGCTTTTTTTTTCTTATGGAAGAAATTACAGTATGTTTGTATGCTGATGGGAAAGAGTCAGTGGAGAGGAAAAAGCTGATGATACAGAAGAGAAAGGAGAAATTTTGGAAACAAAGTCCTTAGTACCCAAAAAGGACTGGATTTTAGTGTGCAGGTGATAGGGTTAACTTTAGTTGGCAGACCAAGGGCATCTAGAGATGGCGGTGAGACAGGGTATATGGATGCTAACCTAGGCTGATTAGAAGATTCCATATGGGAAGATGTGGAAGTTCTCATCTTATTGCTTCCTTTTTTGTCAGTAAAATAAAATGTGCCAGCTGAGGAAGGAGGATTAGTGGCCTAAGGAAAGAGAGGTATGAAATAGAGTGAGTTGACTAGAAAATATAGTAGGATTGCTGGGCAGTCTACTAAAAGTTTGTGGTCATGAATGTACCCAAACAGTGTGAACCCAAATTCCATTAGCCTGTGACCTTCATGGATCCTCTTTCTAAGTTGAAATAATAATATTTTTTAGTAAATCTTATTTTTAAAAAAACTAGAGTTTCTTATTTTTGAACTTTATATTTCTAAAGCATTTATTGATAAAGATTGAATGCAAACTCCAAAACAAGGACTATAAGCACTAAACTACAGTCGTATGCTGCCTAACAACATTTTGATCAACAACGGACCACATATACAGCAGTCATCCCATAGGATTATAATGGAGCATACATAGAAACCCAATATGTAGCACTTGATATTGGCATTGCAGATCAGCTAGGGGACGAGATTGATATTCATTTGGCTTTCCATATGAAAATATATATATATAAATAAAAATATCTATACCATCTAGGTTTGTGTAAATACACTCTATGATGTTCATACAACAACAAAATCATCAGATGATGTATTTCTCAAAACATTTCCCAATTGTCAAGTGACACAGCTGTGTTAGAAAAATATATATATTTTATGGGAAGAGGGATTTTTGTTTATTTTGTTCATTGTTGTGTTCCCAGTGTCTAGAATAATGCCTAATAAATATTGAAATATGGACATTGAATGAATCGATGTATGTATTATTGTACACACGCTGTATGACTACTATATAAACGTGTATCCAGTGATCTATAGTAACACGGTTTCCCAAAAGTCTTAGTTGAGTTTTAAGTTTAATAACTTAAAACTTTGGAAGCATAAAACCACAAGCCTCCAAAAACACATTATTTGAAAGTTAAATTATTTAACTTTTTTATATGCTTATATAGTTTTGTGAATTTTGAAAAATAAATTTTTAATTTCAATGTTTTGTTTCAGTCAATATTTGTCACTGAATACAAGCTGAAAAATAAAATTATTTATTATGTTAAACTCACAAATCTCAGTAAGTATATAAGAAATGTAATTCTGTCAAATTATGTTTTTGTAACTTCTTTGCATTACACTTTTGAAGTTCCTAAAGTATAAGACTACACTAAGATTTTTTCGTGTATCTGAGCCATAGATAGTGGGCTCTATCAGTCCCGGGTTCTTCCTGGGGAATATAAAAGAAGAGTTTCTCTGGTTCAATTTGGACCCTCTTCTGTGAGTCTTTGCAGAAGATGCCTCCTTCCTACCTCCTGTTTATTACTAGTCAGAGGTAGTGCTGGGCCAAGCACAATCTTTAAGACCTTAGCCCTGTGGACAGGCTCTGTGGGACGCTCTACCAAGCTTCTCTGTACAACGTGCTGCCACTCAATGACGTGGCCATTTTCTCTCTCTGTGCCCTGAGGTCTGAGGCCTCTCTGGTGGCTGCATTCTCCCCACAGGGTCAGCGTAAGCAATCACAAAGTCCTGCCCCGTTATCCGATGGGTCTCTTTCTGCGTGAGAACCTAAAAGGGGGCTCTCATTTGGGCAGTGACACTTTCTTTGTAACAGCCCCAGGTCAATGACAGATCAGGAGAGAACTGCATAGATCCCTGCATAGATTTTTGAATGGAAGTCCAGTTTACTAATTAAGTTACTCTGTTGTAACACAGTTTTGCCTCATAATTTAGCATTTTCACTGGAGGGTTTTATTACTTCTTCTTCCACCTCTCACAACTAAAACCCAGAGAAGAGAGAGGAGGATAGGAGAGAAAAGAAGAAAGAGAAAGCAGATAGATGAATAGTGCTGGAGAAAGGAGACCTTCCCTGCTGACGTTAGCTGAGTGTGCAGAGGGCTCTGGGTGGGTTCAGGAGAGAGGACAGCACAGTGCTCAGGTCATCCATCCACTCTGGGGGTCCCAGCTGATCTATCCAAGCCATAGGACCCCCCAACCCACTTTTTCTGCATTGCAGGCCCCCTACCCATACAGATGATTCCCACCTATTAATAGTACTACATAGCTAATGCATGCAAAGTGCTTAGGACAACAGTCAGCACACGCAGACCACCTTTGTTGCTCTGCAAAGAGTTTTATCAATTTATGCTATGTGTCCCTTTTGAAATTGGGGATTTCATGTACAATGAGACTCCTCACTTTAAAAAGTAATGATTTGATAACACATGTCAGTAATCAACAGAAGCCGAGAAGCAGCAGCCTCTTTGTTTAGGTCAGGACAGATTGCACACGCTTACTTTACCAGTGTAATTTTCCTCTTTAGACAGGAGGGTCATTTCAAATTATATACCTTCTCCTTGAAATAAAAAGTGAGAATTGCACTATAAATAAAACTGTTTTAAAGACAATATCAGAAAATAAAAGGTTACAAAAAAAATGTACCAAGTGTATTGTCTTGACAAACATAGGACATTGTGGTAAAGAGAATAATCTTATCATTTAAATAATCAACATAAAATCATGCTTTTTTAACACTTTATTATTGAAACTTTGTGACATACAAAATCAAGGAAAAAAACACAAAGAACCAAAAATCCATTATTCATTTTCAACATAGAGTTATCACAATATGGACATCCTGGTTTTCTCAATTTCTCCACTCTCTTTATAGATACTAATTTTTTACCTTTTTTACAAGATCCAGAAATATATTATTTCATTCACAAATACTTCAGTGTATATAATTAAATATAACAAACTCCTTTATTAATATAACCAAAATATCTTTATTCCTAAAACACCTAAAAATAACAATTTTTTTTAATATCAAGTGTAGGATCAGTTCTCAAATGCTTCCAGTTGTCTCAGAAAGGGTTGGCTTTTACAATGGTGCATTTAAATTTAGATCTTAACAATTTATCAATTTTCAGTTGGGCTATGTCACATATTTCTTTTTTTTTTTAATTTTTTGCCAGTTTGCCCACTTTTTATATATTTCTTAATTGTCTTTTAATCTATAAGTTTCTCTTCCCTCCCTTTATTATTTTCATTTATTTGTTGAGGAAACTAGTGCATTTGTCCATAGAATTTCCCAAATTCTCTATTTGGCATATTGTAATCAATCACTGTTAAACACATTCCTCTATCCGTATAGTTTCTGCAAAAGCAAAAATATCAGAATCAAGTTCGAGTTTGACAAGCGTAATTCACAGGCTGCTGTGTGGTTTTTATTTTGTCAAATTAGGAGGCACATATGATCTTCTTGTCTCTATGTGCTCTTAAAATTGATTCTTGACTTCAAATATCATCACCCTTCTTCATCTGTTAAACATTTCACCAAATCATCTTATTGGTCTTTGATGATCACTAATTAGGTATATTATTTTCTTAAAGGCAGTAGAATTTTGTAACTCTAGCATTCTTTCTGCAATTATTCGCTAGAATTCAATAAAAATATTTTTCCCTTGTCAACTCTTTGGTTTCCCTAAAATTAAATCTGTTCATGAAGAACAGGAGAAATGTTTGATACTTTCTCCTTGTATGTCTGTTTTTGAATAACATATTTGATGCTGTTAATACACTTAAATTATTAATATTTTGTTGCTCAAATTGTCTCCCATGTAGGAAATGCAAACATCTTTAAGATGGCTCTTTTGCTCTTTAGACATGACACAAATGTCATGATAGGTTGTTTTAAATTATAAAAAGATTTTTCTATATTATCTTGCTTATTTCCTGCCCAAGACCCATACCTAGCCATTTTCCAAGATTCCTGGTTACCTTTGGTGAGGTATTGTTCTTAGAGTCTACCATATGAGTAAAAGGCACGCTTATTCTTAGTGGATTGAACAATGTGTCTACACATTGGGGGTTGTCCAGTAGAAGTTTCTGGAATGATGGAAATATCCATATCTGTATTGCTCAAGATGACAGCCACTAGACATGTGTGGTGCTTGAGCTCTTAAAATAAGGTTAGCAAGACTGAGAATCTGAATATTTCATCTTACTATATTTACTTTTAATTATTTTAAATTTAAAGAGCCACATATGACTAGTGTATACCTTTATAGACAGTTCAAAGATACACCTTGAGAATGGTTTTAAAAATTACCACTGAATTGCTTTAACACTTTTTCCACAGAGAGTTGTGGTCTATTCTCTCTTCTCTCACATTGATCTGGGTGGGCTTGTGACTGCTTCTACAATTACAGAAAGGTAAAAGGGATAGCTACGTAACTTCCAAGTCCAGGTCATAAAAGCCCTTTCAGCTTCTGACGGGGTGTTTTCCTTCACGCTCCAGAGGCCTCCGCCCTGAGAACACTCACTCTGGGGGAAGCTGATTGCCATCCTAGAAGTCCAGCTACACTGACAGAGCCAGGTGGAGAGGCCTCCACCTCGTCCTCAGCAAATCACCGGGTTTCTGAGTAAAGCCGGCTTGGATTCGCCAGACCAGACCTTTGGCCAGATGAGTGCATCAGTCCATGACAGGAGGAACAAAGGAATCACCCAGCCATGCCCTGCCCAAATTCCTGACCCTCAGAATTCATGAGCATAACAAATGCTTGTTCTTTTACACCACTAAGTTTGTAGTGTGGTTTGACTGACAGGGCAGATTTTGGAAGTGAGAAGCTACAATAGCAAAAATCTAAAACATGTGACATTGACCTTAAGAGCCATTATTGAGTGGAGGATGGACAAACCTTGAGGAGTCCTTGAGGAAGCCTTTCCATACCTGCATGGTTATATAAATCTCCTGATGGCACTTGTTAGAAACACAGATTCCCAAACCTCATCCCTGAAGACTTAAATTCAGTAAATCTGAGGTAGGGCCTGGAATTTATTTATAACAAACTGCCAAGATTAGGCAAGGGTGACAACTATTGTACTAAATCTTCACCATAATCTCATGATAAGCAACTTGGTTTTATATATATAAGTATATATGCATACACACACAGAGAGAGATATTTAAAATGCAATATTAAATGCAGAAAAATATATGTACAAACATATTCAATGCAACATAATTATAATGAAAATTATAAATAATTGCTCTAAATAAAATTAATAAATACCTAAATGCTCAATAACAGGCACCTGTTTAAGAATAGCATGATGTAAACTTGTGAGAATATCAGATAATCAACAAAATAATCTTTTTATAAAAATTAATTATATAGAAAATTATTATTAATATTAAATATTGAAAAAATATATGAATTGATAACTATTACACACATACTAAGGAAAAGACAGTTGAAGGAAATGCACCAAAATATTAACATATTTTATGTCCAAGTGGTAGGAGCAGTAATTTTTTTTTTCTCCTTTTCATTATTTTTCTATTTTTCTATACATAACACATATTTTACAATGAAAAAAATAAATAGGTTAATTTACAATTTCTTAAGTGAAAGAGGAGAAAGGAAACTCCTGGCTCCCAGCTGCCTGAGGTACTTCCCTACCCAAGGTCCTCTGTCATTAGGAAAAGATGGTGGTCCAAGCTTTGCTCACCCATCTTCCATCATCTTCGGTCTAGTGCCTGGGACTCAAACTTCCCCTATGGTCCTCAATCTTTGCCGTTATAGGACTGAGGTCACATTTTCTGGCTGGATATCAGTTCCCAGAGGCCACCCTCAGGCCCCATCCACATGCCCCCCAGATGGCAGTCCACAGTGTGGCTGTTAGTTTCTTCCAGGCCAGCAGGAGAGTGACTGCTGCAGCTTCTTGTCCTTTTTGAGGATTTACCTATCTAGGCCAGATCCACAGGACAGTAAGTTAATCTCCCTTTTACCACAAAGAATTGCATAATCTTAATGGGAGAGAGATGCATCATATTCAAAGTTCCCGCCTACACTCAAGGGGAGAGGATGACACAGGGTATCTACACCAAGGGGCAGGAATCTTGGGGACCATCTTAGAATTCTGCCTACCACAGTGAGTTTAG
>CAUYSK010073708.1:0-17864 GCA_963575035.1 Avahi laniger | reverse complement strand
ACGACATAAAGGCAAACCATTTCTATACCATATGGTTACGTGTGATGAAAAATAGATTCTTTTTGACAATTGCAAGCATTCAGCACAATGGCTGGATAAAGATGAAGTGCAAAATATAGTCCAAAATCAAATATTCATCAAAAAAAAGCTAATGGTGTCTATTTGGTGGTCCAGTGCTGGTATTATCCACTACAGCTTCGTGAAACCCGGTCAGTCGATTACAGCAGATATCTACTGCAACCAACTGGATGAAATGATGAGAATGCTTGTGATTGAGCAGCTGACATTACTCAACAGAGAAAGGCTAATCCTCTTGCAAGATGATGTCGCAAAAAAACAATACTGCTGCAACTACAGAGGCTGGACTTGGAAACTTTCTGTCATCCACTGTATTCACGAGACCTTGCATCAACTGACTACCACTTCTCCCAGGCCTTGGACCACTTCTTGGAAAAATATTCAGTTTTCAACAAGCTGTGAAAAATGCCTTTCTCCATTTCATCACCACTCGTTCTTCATGTTTCTTGGCTGCTGGCATAAACAAGCTACCTTTAAGATGGCAAAACTGTGTTGACAGTTTAGGAGCATACTCTGATTAACTGTACTGCTTCTTGCTTGAGATATAATAAACTAGTGATTTGAAATCGGACATTTCATATTTAATGACTTAATAGTTCTCACAGCTCCAAAGGTGAAGAGACATGTGAGTTACATATGCTTCACGAGGCCCCAGGCTCAAAATTAGCATGAGTTAAATACAACTCACATGGCAGTTAATGTATTAAGTAGGTCGAAGGGACTAGGCCTAAGAGTGGCTCTGTGTTAATGTTTAAAATAGTTTTAAAAATTTTGTATGAATTAATTAAATATAAATTTCATTGTGATGAGAGATAAACCTAATACATATGCTTATAAGGATAGGCCTACTTTGATAAAAAAAAATTAGCTCTGCTTTAACTTCAGTTATTAAAACAGCTTGAAGGATATCTAACAAAATGACATCAATAAAAATTACTGCTACACTTTGAAGTAGCTAAATAATTTTTATTGTGAATTAAGCTGTACTAACCTTGTTGTTTAAAAGATAATAGCCTAAGAGTAAACTAAATCCAAAGCAAGAACGAAGGAAATAATAAATATTAATGTAGAAATAAATGACTTTAAAAATATAGAAATAAAGAGAAAAACCAATAAAATCAAAAGTTGGTTCTTTGAATAGATGAACAAAATTTACAAACCTTTACCTAGATTTACCAAGAAGAAAATACAAATTCCTAAAATCATAAATCAAAGAAAGGATATCACTACTGACCTGACAGAAGTCAAAAAGATTGTAAGGGAATATTTTGAAAAACTTTAAATAACGTAGATGATGAAATAAACTCCTAACAAATAACAAAATTAATTCAAGATACAGAAAATCTGAATAGATATATAAGAAGAAATTCCTACAAAGAGCTTTCCACAAAGGAAAGCTCAGATCCAACTGGCTTCACCAGCAATTCCACCAAATACTTTAAAAAGTAACAACACACCTTCACAAAATCTTTCAGAAAATAGAGGAAAAGGGAACACTTCACAAATCATTTCAGGAAGCAAGAAATACTCTGACAGGCATCACGAGAAAATAAAACTACAGGCTATGTCCCTCATGAATAGACACACAAAAATCCTGGGCAGAACACCAGCAAACTGAATACTGCAACAAATAAAAAAGATTATACACCATGACCAAGCAGGATTTATTCCATGAATGCAAAGTTGGTTTAACATCTGAAAATCAATTAATGTTAATATGCCATATTAATAAAGGACAAGAACAACAGGATCATCACGATACAGAAAAATCAGCTGACAACATCCAATATCCATTCATGATTAAAAACTCTGAACAAACTAGAAGTAGAGGGAAACTTCTTCAACCTGATAAAGGGCATCTGCGTTAACATCCTACATCGTGGTTAAAGACTGAATGCTAGCCAGGGGCGGTGGCTCACGCCTGTAATCCTAGCACTCTGGGAGGCCGTGGAGGGTGGACGGCTCAAGGTGAGGAGTTCGAGACCAGCCTGAGCAAGAGTGAGACACCCATCTCTACTAAAAATAGAAAGAAATTAGCTGGACAACCAAAAATACATAGAAAAAATTAGCTGGGTATGGTGGCACATGCCTATAGTCCCAGCTACTCGGGAGGCTGAGGCAGGAGGATCGCTTGAGCCCAGGAGTTTGAGGTTGCTGTCAGCTAGGCTGATGCCATGACACTCTAGCCAGGGCAACAGAGTGAGACTCTGTCTCAAAAAAAATAAAGATAAATAAAAATAAAAAATAAAATAAATAAAAATTAAAAAATAAAAAGATATTTTTAAAAAAAAGACTGAATGCTTTCCCCACAAGATCAGGAACAGGCAAAGACATCTACTCTCACTACTTCTATTCAACATCATACCAAGCCAGTCCAGATAGGCAAGAAAAAGAAATAAAAGATGTCCATACTGGAAAGGAAGAAATAAAGCTTTTTGCTCACAGATGACATAATCTTGATGCAGAAAAGTCTAAGGAATCCACACAAAAACTACTAGGAATAAAAAACGAGTTCTGCAAAGTTGTATCAGAATACAAGATCAATGTATAAAAATCTATTGTTTTTCTATATACTAGCAATAAACAATCCAAAAAAATCAAATAAAGTTTCATTCACAATACATCAAAAAGAACAAAATATTTAGAAATAAATTTAATAAATGTGACACTAACTCCCACATTAAAAATTCTAGCCATGTACAGTGGCTCATGCCTATAATCCCAGCCACTCAGGAGGGTGAGGCAAGAGGATCACTCGAGACCCAGGAGTTCAAGACCAGCCTGGGCAACACAGTGAGACACCATCTCTTAAAAAAAAAAAAAAAAGAAAAGAAAAGAAAAGAAAAAATTAGCCAGGCTCATCGTGGCACCTGCCTATAAATCTTAGCTACTCCAGAGGCTGAGGCGGGATGATCACTTGAGCCCAAGAGTTCAAGGCTTCAGTGAGCTATGACTGTGTCACTACGATTCAGCCTGGGTTACAGAGCAAGACACTGTCCTTAGAAAAATAAAAAATTCAAAAGATTATTGAAAGAAATTAAAAACCCAAATAAAAGATATTCATTTTCACTGACTGGAAGACCTAATATTGTTAAGATGGCAATTCTCCCCCAAATTAACTTACAGAGTCAAGCCAGTCCCTATCAAAATTGCATCAGGCTTTTTTACAGATACTAAATGAAAAACTGATCCTAAAATTTATATGGAAATGCAAAGGATTCAGAAAAACCAAAACAATCTTGGAAAAAAAGAACTGAAGCACTCACTCTTCTCAATCTCAAAATTTACTACAATGCTACAGCAATCAAGAGAGTGTGGTACTGGCATAAGAATAGACATATAAGTCAAAGGAACTGAACCAAGACTCCAGAAATAAATTCTTATATTTATGGTAAATTGATATTTGACAAGGGTCAAATTTAACAAGGGTTAACTATCAATTTGCCAATGCAATTCAATGGAGAAAAGATAGTCTTTTCAAGGAATGATGCTGGGACAACTGAATAACCACATGCAAAAAGATGTATTTAGATCTTTATACTAAACCATACACAAAAATCAATGTAAATATACCAGACACCTAACTATAAGAGCTAAAACTATAATGCTCTTAGAAGAAAACATACAAGTAAATTTTCATGACCTTTAGTCAGGCAAAAAGATTTCTTAGGTGAGAGACACCAAAAACACAAGTGATAAAAGAAAAAAACTGGTAAGCTGGAATTCACCAAAATTAAAAACTTTTGCTCATCAGAAGACACCATTAAGAAAATAACAAGACCAGTGATCTAGAACCTCTTATACTTTTCTGGATTAAACTTAAGCCCATTATCCAAAGTGAGGCACCACAAGAGCAGAAGAACGGGCTCCACCTGTACTCGCCATCAAATTGGTACTAACTGATCAACACTAGGGTGATCACATGGCAGTTAATACTCTCGAGGGATTAGGGGAATGGAAGAGGGTAAACTCGAAACTAAAGGACACGGGAAGCATTATAAGGGGGAAGGGTATGCCTTTAACTCTCGCTTGGGTGAGGCAAAGACATAAAGTGTAACCATAATGTCTGTACCCTTATTAATACCCTGAAATAAAAAAAAAAAAAGAAAAGAACAAGATAATACAAGTTTGGGGAAAATACTTACAAGCATATATCAGATCAAGGAATGGTATTCAGAATATATAAAGAATTCTTACAAATCAATAGGAAGAAAATAATCCAATTCTTTAAAAAATGGGCTAATTTGAATAGACATTTCACCAAGATACATGAATGGTCAATAATAAGTATATAAAACAATGTTCAACATCATTAGTCATTAGGGAAATGTAAATGAAATCCACAATGAGATACCACTTCATACCCAGGAGGACGGCTATGATCAAAAAGACAAAGAATAACAAGTGTTGGCAAGGATTAAAAAAAAAAAATTGGGCTGGGCGTGGTGGCTCACGCCTGTAACCCTAGCACCCCGGGAGGGCGAGGCAGGCGGATTGTTTGAGCTCAGGAGTTCGAAACCAGCCTGAGCAAGAGCGAGACCCCGTCTCTACCAAAAATAGAAAGAAATTAATTGGACAGCTAAAAATATATAGAAAAAATCAGCCGGGCACGGTGGCGCATGCCTGTAGTCCCAGCTACTCGGGAGGCTGAGGCAGAAGGATCACTTGAACCCAGGAGTCTGAGGTTGCTGTGAGCTAGGCTGACGCCACGGCACTCACCCTAGTCACCCTAGCCAGGGCAACAAAGTGAGACTCTGTCTCAAAAAAAAAAAAAAAAAAACAAAAAAAAAAACTGAAACCCTCATGCATTGCTGGTGAAAATGTAAAACAGTAGAGCCATTTTAGTAGTTTCTTAAAAAGTTAAACATAAATTTACCACATGACCTAAAATTCCACTTAGGTCTCTACCCAAGTAAAAATATGTCTACACAAAGATTTGCACATGAATGTTCATAGTAACACTATTCAAAATAGCCAAACAGTGGAAATAATCCAAATGTCCATTAACTGGTGAATGGATAAACAAATTGTGGTACATATATCCATACGATGGAATATTCTTCAGCAATCAAAGGGAATGAAGTACTGATACATACAATATGAAACTCAAAAACATGCTTAGTGAAAAAAGCCACACACAAAATACCACTATTATACAATTCCACTTATATGAAATGTCCAGAAAAGACAGAGACAGAAAACAGACTATTGATTATCTGGGGCTGGGGTGGAAGTAGTCACACTGCTAACGGGCACATCAGATCTTTCCGGGGTGACAGAAATGTTCTAAAATTGGACTGTAGTAACAGTCTAAATTTACACAACTCTGTAAATTTAGAGATAATAATCTAAATTTTAACTGCGACATAAAATCATTAACACCTTAAGAGCTTAAATTCTCTTATCATCTCATCCCTTATAAAACAAAGTGCCCAGCAATCAATATGAATGAACTGAAAAGTGAACTTGCCATGATTAAATGTTGCCTGAATAATAAAAACCAAACAGTCCTAACCAATTTTACTAACCAGAATTTTGTTTAGAGCCTGATGATCCTCCATGTTCTACCTTGGCTTTCTTTTTCTTGGATGATGATGATGATGATTCAGAAGATACTGAACGTTTTTCTACTACAGGGGTGGAAAGAGCTCGTTTTTTGAACAGCTCCCTTTCTCTCAACAGGCTTGGATCCATAATGCTGCAAAGAAAAAGAGAAGTATCTTTAATATAAATTTAGGTCACTGTCTACCAACAATTCCCAAATGAAATCATCTTTTATTATTGGTTCTCCAGCACTTGCATTTATTCACTCACTCATTCACTCAAAAAATATTTAATTGGTGCTTACTATGTATCAAGCACTGTGCTAGTCCCTAATAAAGAGAAATAGAATTATTCCCTTAATCTCTAGAATCTGTGCTGTAAAATATGGTAGCCACCAGCCACATGTGCCTACTGAACTGTTAACATGTGGCTAGTTGAGAACTGAGATGAGGCCCGGCGTGGTGGCTCACGCGCGTAATCCCAGTACTCTGGGAGACTGAAATAGGAGGATCGCTTGAGGCCAGCCTGAGCAAGAGCAAGACCTGGTCTCTGTTAAAAATAGAAAAAATTAGCCGGGCGTAGTGGTGAGCACCTGTACCAGCTACTTGGGAGGCTGAGGCAGGAGGATCCCTTAAGCCCAAGAGTTTGAGGTTGCTGTGAGCTAGGCTGATGCAACAGCACTCTAGCCAGTGCAAAAGAGCGAAACTGTCTCAAAAAAAAAAAAAAAAAGAGAGAACTGAGATGTACTCTAAGTGTAAAATACACATCAGATTTGAAAGACTTAGTACAAATAAAAAATTTTTAATTACCAGAGTGGTATTTTACATTTATATATGTTGAAGTGATAATATTTTGGGTATACTGGGTTCAATATTAAAATTAATTTCACCAATTTTTCATTTTTTTAAAAATATAGCTATTAGAAAATTTTAATTACATACGTGCCTCACACTTGCAGTTCACACTGTATGTCTACTGGACAATACTGCTCTAGAAACATTGTGAGTACTGGGCAGAAATTAAAAGGTGGCAGATTTAGGCTCTCTGCAAAAAAAGAAAACCATTATAACTGCTAATAAATGAAATTTTTTTAACACTGGTGAACTCTCAATCTTAAGTGATGAAAAGGCTGTATTAATATTTGTTAGAAATGTCTACAGAGAATCCCTGATTTGGAGGGCGGTAAGACGAAATGACCTCCTTGTTGTTGGTTTCTTTTAGGTTTTTTTTCCTAGTTCTAAAACTCTGTAATTCTAAGAGATTTCAGTACAACCAGAGAAGCTACCAGGCAATCAATTAAGAATTTTAAGAACATTCCTCTCTTTTCGGAACTTTCCCTAGAACCCTGTAGAGGGTCTAGGAAGAGCCCAAGCTGACCATATAAATGAATTTGACACTGTTAAGACTAGTGTTAAGTTGGGAGGAGCACAGGATAGCTCATTATGAACGAATGGAAAAACATCTTTAAATTGCTGACGCCATTATTATTGGTTTCACAAGCCTTTATTAAATGTCTTCTGTTTGTGAGACACTGTGCTCTAAGTTTTAAAAGGTTCTAATCTAGAAGATAAATTCTTGCCTACAAGCTGCTTAGATTTGAAAAACTGAAAGCACTGAGTACCTTGCTTAAACACAGTGAATAAATGTGAACTGGAGCGCTAAAAATTAACACAATGACTACCAGGTGAGTTGTATTTAACTCAGGCTATTGTGGGCCCGGGGCCTCGTGAAGCAAAACCCTGTAGTTGGTTGTGAAAATCTTACTTGTTGATGTTCTTACTGTTACAATTAATATTGACAATTTAATTCTAAAAATGTGGATTACGTTGCATATAACTCACATGCAGAAAACAGTAAGAAATAACAAATTAGAAAGGATCATTTTGTTTTAATAAAACACCATGGTCCCAGGGAAAATTTTCTTTCTAGTGTGGCAGTCAATATGTTAAAAATATAAGCATTTACAAGGAATGATCAGCACAAACAGTTAAGGAGCGAAGAGTCACTGGAGAGCAAATCAGAGACCTGCCTTCTCTTAGTTTCAGTTCCTAATAGCCCCATGGCTAGGCAATTCATGAGGCCTCTCTCTCTACGTTCAATTTCATCATGAGTAAAATGAGACCACTACCAATGCTGTATATATCTAGCCTAATTGTAAGAATAAAATGAGAAAATGTTTGTAAAAGTGATTTTTTAAAATATTAAAGCCATACAAAGAGATGTTATTTCAGTCTTACTATTTTGAGTTGGATCCAAAAGAACAGAGTGATTATACTAAAGCAGGAGACAATCTTGAGAGGAGGCAAAGTGTGAGAATAAGAAAAAGGAGGAATTCACAAGTGAGAAGGTTAGGACAACAAGCAGATTGTAAACTCCTACAACAGGAAACATCTGTGTCTATTTCACCTTGCAAAGAAGGTCATTAATCTGGGCTTTTAATAATGACTTTAACAAAGATTTAAATAAAGCCATACAGTTTACAAAAACCTAAATGCCTACAGTATTTGATAAAGTAGAACTCTAGGAGAGAATCGGTATTATGTCATTCCTATTTTAATGCATGAAATTCCAAGAACTATGTTTAAGGTCACACAGGTGGAAGATCCAGGGCTAGGACCCAACTATCCTCATTCCTAAACCAAGCGCTCCTTACATCAGACCTGGAATGCTGGTAAAGGCCTTTAAAACAAAGGCGACCTGTGTGGCACCTAGAGCAGGAGGCTTCACAACGTCTGTCTTTCACCGTCACATGCTCTGCCTAACTTTTCCTCTTTCTTCAAAGACTACCCAATATTTGTATGAGTTTGACATCTCTGTACTGACCTATGTAGGAGACAGGACACATCGCCAAACCCATTTTACGTTTAAAAACACAAACCACCACATCTCAGGGAGTTGACGGGTTCTTCGGTGGATGGATACGGAGAAGCCAAAAATTAAATTCAAATCTGCTGGCTCCAAGCCCCGGTTCTTTCCACCATTCCACCTTTCAAGCTTTCCACTTTGCCTGCCTCAGCCTGGGAGGTGCCACTGGCACCTAAGCACCCTGCTATGAATAGCCGGCAAGCTGAGAAGAGAGACTGCTTATCTCTCAAATGACAGAAATGTAGAGGTGGGAGAAAAAGCGACGGCGGTGTTGTTTTGGAAAATGTCTTTAGACTTTGCAAGAAACAACTACTATAACTGAAGTTTAGGAATCATTACAAACCAGGTCTCCAAGACGCAGCTTAAAACCCAGTTCGCGTATGAGCATCTAAATCACAGCTTTTAGTTGGTTGGACATGGTGGTTCCCCAAACTACACACACGGTTCGCCCGGCCACTGCTAACGAAAACTTGGAGGCTAACAAGAGGCGCAGCCAGCTATCCATCCGACTGCGAATTCTCCCTCTTTCCAACCCAAAAGTTTGCTCAGTGGACCTCTGGCCTAAAGACAATACTCCCAGGGAACTGCGAGCATATGGAAGGGATTCCCGGAGAGAACGGCAGCCCCAGCCTCCCGTGGGTGGAAGACACGCTCGTCCCCTCGGAGCTGGCGGTGCGCCTGGGTCCCCAGGAACAACAGGCCGGGCTCCGCGCCCCTCGCCCGGCGGCCGCAGCCCCTACCTGAGCAAGGAGGGCAGTCTAACGCGACGCGCCGCCGCCGCCTCTCTGCGCCTCCGCTTCGGCCAGCCGCCCACGCTGGTGCGGCCGCCGCTTCTGCTCCTCGTCAGCGCCCCCGCCTGCCCGCACGCACGCCCAGCGCTGACCCGCCAAGTCGGGGTCTCGCCACTGGCGGCGGCGGCGGCGGCTGAAGAGGCGACTCGGCCTGGGGCTCCGCCCGCCACTTCCTGATCGGACGCTAGGAGCTCAGTCCCGGCAGCCACCGCGGCGCTTTCACCGCCGAGAACGCGCATGCGTCATCGCGTGCCCCGCCCGGGCTACCGCAGGAGGAGCGCAGCCTGCTCAGGCGTCTTGGGATCTCCATGACAACGGGAGCGAGGCTTGGGGCGGGGCCGAGAACAGGTGGGAGGTAGCGGGTAGCCGGTGCTAGGGAAGATGGAAGACACCTTCCTATTCAGAATTTTTATTTATTTATTTTTTTTGAGACAAAGTCTCGCTCTGTTGCCCGGGCTAGAGTGCCGTGGCATCAGCCTAGCTCACAGTGACCTCAAACTCCTGGGCTCAAGCAATCCTCCTGCCTCAGCCTCGCGAGTAACTGGGACTACAGGCGCCCGCCACCGTGTCCCTCTAATTTTTTCTATTTTTACTAGAGACGGGGATCTCACTCTTGCTCTGGTCTCGAACTCCTGACCTCAAGCAGTCCTCCCGCCTCTGCCTCCCAGAATGGTAGGATTACAGGCGTGAGCCACCGCCACTAAAAAAACTAGAAAGAAATTAGCCGGGCAACTAAAAATAGGAAAAAAAAAAAAGAATTTTGTGATAAACCTACATGATGGTCATCTGACACATTCCCTCAGGAAATATAACTTCGTTTGAACAAAAAATTGATTAATCACTTCTTGGCCTTTTGACTAAGGATAAAGTGAATGAAGATTGATTAGGGCCCAGAAGTTTTACAATCCTGTAGAGTCAGAGATTAACTGGTAGGAAACTAATGAGGTGTAATAGGGACAGGGGGCAGGAATCTAGTACAAAAAATTAATCCCAAAGGTTAAGATTTCCCCCGTGCAGGGGAGCCCGCTTGTAGTTCCAGCTGCTCTGGGGCTGAGGTAGGAAGATTGCTTGAGCCCAGGAATTAGAGGCCAGCCTGGGTGACACAGGGAGACTATCCCGCTGCACCCAAATCTCTAACTAACTAAATAAATATCCCTGGTGGTCTAGCAGTTAGGATTGCATATGGCTGGGGTTCAATTCTTGGTCAGGGAACCAAAATAACAAAAACAAAAAAGGTTGCGTTGTCCTGAGAAAAATTGACCAGTTTTGTATCAATTTAGTGGCTTTCTTTCAAAATTCCTTTCCCCAGTCATTATATATATCCCAGTTTTGAGAACTGGTGGAATCTGCTCTACCCTCTCCAGGCTGGTGGAATCAGTTCTATCGTTTTGCTACCTCCCATGTTATTAATAATAAGTGAGAAACTTACATAAATGGTCAGTGGCTAGAGCATATATGATCATAAAACTTTGACCCACATAAGCCAAACCGCAACCTCTACAGCCATCAGCTCAAAATAGGATTTTCACAAGAAGGCTGTCAGCTTTTCTATTTTAGCGTCTGTGTCCCCTTACACCAGGACCAATCAGAATAAACCTAATATGCTCCCCAAACCAATCACATAAGATGCTCACTTGTAGTTAGCTCACCTCCAGCTTCCTCTGCCAACAATCTTTAATCAGAACAATACTGGAAGCATCCCTCCCCACACCCACTGTAAAGCCACACTACTATTGTACAGCAAGTATTTGATTTAGGGGTGTCAACTATAGATATCATGCTGGGTATAATTTCTTGCAATTTCCTTTGTCTAGTGTAATGTTGGCCTAGCAAATGTCATGTTTCTATATTCACTTTGTTAATTTCCATTCTGAGCCTGTTGTTTGACATCTGAAGATCAAGACTCTACAATAAGAAACACATGGAAATAAGTTCAATCTCACAGGGAGTCCTGTACTTTGTTCACTTATAAGTAGATGGGACTGGAAGTTCTGTGATAGCACTTCCAGTCACTCAATTCTCTGAAATTCTTCCAAACATCACCATGAGATGTCATCAAATATTATCTCCATGATCTCTTATGAGGCTCGAAATCAATTAGATCCTCCTACATTTCGCTGAAATCACAGAAACAGAAATCACCTGACTTGTTACTTAGTCATTAGAGAAATCTACTCCCTCAATTTCTCGGAATTATAAACAAGTGGACTTACTAGGATTTAACAAAAGACTATTAAGTGTACCTGTTACTCTTTTACTTAAAGGCATCTTGTTTAACCCAAAATAAGGCAAAAAAATTAAATGATATTAATTTCAACATATCTTTGTTAGTACAATCCTTTTTTATTGTGGTAAAATAAAAAAATTACTATTTTAATTATTTTTAAGTGTATAGTTTGTGATTCACAATGTTGTGTACCCATCACCACTATCCATTTCAAGAATTTTCCATCATCTCAAACTGAAACTCTGCATCCATTAAACAGTAACTTCCCTCTTACCCTCCCCTCAGTCCCCGGTATCCTCTATTCTATTTTGTGTCTCTATGAATTTGCCCATTCTTGGTACCTCATGTAAGTATTATAGAATCATACAATATTTGTCCTTGTATGTGTGGCTTATTTTACTTAGCATAATGTCTTCAAAACTCATCCGTAGGGTCGCCTTTGTCAGAATTTTGTTCCTTTTTAAGGCTGAATAAAATTCCACTGTATGCTATATTTTATTTATTCATCTGTTGATGAATATTTGGGTTGTTTCTGCCTTTTGGCTATTGCAAGTAATGCTGCTATGAACAATGGCATGACAAGTATCTGTTTAAATCCCTGTTTTCAATTCTTTCAGGTATATATTAAAAAATGAATTCTGAGACTGGGTGTTGTGGCTCACACCTATAATCCTAGCACTCTGGAAGCTGAGGCGGGAGGATTGCTTGAGCTCAGGTGTTCGAAACCAGCCTGACCAAGAGTGAGACCCCCATCTCTACTAAAAATAGAAAAAATTAGCCGGGCATGATGGCGCACACCTGTAGTCTCACCTACTTGGAGGATCACTTAAGCCCAGGAGTTTGAGGTTGCTGTGAGCTAGGCTGACACCAAGGCACTCTAGCCCAGGCAACAGAGCGAAACTGTCTCACAAAGAAAAAAGAAAAAAATGAATTCTGGATCACACAGTAGTTGTATGTTTAATTTTTTGAGGAGCTATCAAACTGTTTTCCGTAGTGGCTGTACCCTGTTATATTCCCACCAGCACATACACCAGGGTTTCGATGTCTCCACATCTACCACCACTTGTTATTTTCCTTTTTCTATCATGGCCGTCCTAATGGATGTGAGTATAAACATTTTGTGATAACATGTGTTTATCTCATCATATGCTTTTAAACATATTTTTATCAGTACCTTGAAATAAAGATTTAGCTCATTCAATTCATGGAAAAGTCCTTCATCTACCCTACTTGGCAAGGCCAAAACAGAACTTTCACGAAAAGCCTGACTTCATCCTTCAGTTCCAATAAATGCGTTGCTGTGTATGTCCCCATGACAACCACATTGCCTTTGCATTCTGACCTAAGACGGACGCCTCATTTCTAATGCTGTCTTTTGTCTGGAGCGGAAATATGTATTCACTTCGTATTGTTGCTGTAACAAATGACCATAGACTTGATGCATTAAAACAACATAAATGTATTACTTTACAGTTTTGGAGGTAAGGAGTCTGAGGTGGGTCTCACTGGGCTAAAATCAAGGTGTCAGCAAGGCTGTGTTCCTTGTGAAAACTCTAGGGGAGAATCCATTTCCTTGCCTTGTGTAGCTTCTAGAGACCGCCCGCATTCCTCGGCCCTTGGAGCCTTTTTTCCTCCATCTTCAAAGCCAGTAGTGGACAATGGAGTCTTCCTCACACTGTGTCACTCTGACGCTGACCCTCCTGCCTCCCTCTTTCACTTAGAAGGACCCTTATAGGACATTGGGCACATCTGAATAACCCACGACACCCAGGATCAAGGGTGGCCAAGGCAAAGGAGCCTGGTGGTAAAACAAATGGCCACTTAGTGGGATGTCCAGAAAGGGCTGGGACCAGGCGGGTGGTGCTCAGAAAACTAGAGACCCCCACCGCACACAGGCCAGAGTAGACAGTGGTGTCTTGCCTTTCGAAATTACATTCTAGATCAGGGCTATCTAGTAGAAATACAATTGAAGCCACAAATTCAAGCCATCTATGTAATTTTTCTTAATTAAAGAAAATTTTTTAGAGATGGAGTCTCCTTATGTTGCCCAGGGTGGACTTGAACTCCTGGGTACAAGTGATGCTCCCACCTCAGCCTCCTGAGTAGCTGGGACTACAGCTTGCACCACTGTGCCCAACTGTCTATAACATTTTAAATTCTAGTAGCTACACATTTTAAAAGTAAAAAAGAAACAAGTGAAATAATTTTAATAATATATTTTGCTTAATGTACCAAAACTGTTGGCCAGGCAGGGGGGGCTCCTCCCAGCTCTGGGGGAGGCCAAAGTGGGAGGATCCCTTGAGACCAGGAATTGGAGACCAGGCTGGGCAACATAGCAAGACCTCATCTCTACAAAAAATTAAAACAAAACTGTTATCATTTCAACATGTAATCAATGTAAAAAAAGTTTTAGTGATATATTTTACATTCATTTTTGTCATAGTAAATCTTCAAAATCTGGTGTGTATTTTACCCTGATAGCACATCTCAATTTGGACTAGCCACATTTCCATGACTCCATAGCCATATGGCTAATGGCTACCAGAAAAATAGTGGTGGAAGTGTACTCAGGTTTTATGATTGTATTAATTTTTTTTTTTTTTTTTGTAGTGAGGGGTCTTACTCTGTCTCCCAGGCTGGAGTACAGTGGCATGATCATAGCTCACTGCAACACTGATCTCTTGAACTCAAGCGATCCTCCAGCCTCAGTCTCCCAAGTAGCTGGGAATACAGGCATGTGCCACCACACCCAGCTAGTTTTTCTATTTTTTGTAGATTTCTTCTCAGGGCTCACCTGATTAGATCAGACCTACTCAACTGATTAGGAATCTTGGTTACATCTGCAAAAGCCCTTCTTCCATATAACATAACAAAGGCAGTAATACCCCTTCATGTCCACAAGTCAGCTCACATTCACGGAATATCTTTGGATAATCAGATTAACCTGTTCCTAATGTACACTTTTATTTTAAGGGTAATCATGAATTGTCTATAAATATTATGTCTGTGAAAGAATCAAAATGGAGTCACTAACATTAAAAAAGAAAAAACCGTGGCAAATAGAGTTGGGGAAGGCCATGAAGAGAGAGTTCTCACGCTTGCATCCTGTTAACAAAAACCACAACCTTGCACAAAGGCCATCACAGCGTTACACAAAAATACTTCTGCAAGGACTTCTGCCCGGCAACTGCCTATCCAGTCTCTGCCATCCTTGTTGTTGATCCTTGTAGCCAAGGACAATTATTTCAAAACAATTATGTAATCCTCCTCACTTTTTTCCTTTAAAATCCTTTGTCTTCCCTTTCCTCTCTGAATTTGTGCATATTAATAGCTTACTCTGGTATGTGTATTCTCATTGCAATGCCCCAAGAGCCTCTCTGTTTGTTATTTAGGTTGACATGTCTGAGGATGACGGGCAATAAACAAATATTAGATCGACTAAGACATGCTTTGTCTTCAAGGAGTTTCTTGATATAATCTAGCAAAGACGACAAGACGACCTCGCAAAGATCTGGCATGCAAGTCAGACTGCGATAAGTGTTCTAGGATATATAATCGAAATGCTTTGGAATGAGGACAGAAAGCTCTGGCCTTGGAGGGGGAGGAGGTTCAGCTCTATGGAAGGGAGGTCAAGTTCACTGGGTGAGCAGGATACCACAGGCAGAGACGGAGGCAATGAGAGATGGTGCCTGAAACAGCAAAGAGACTGTCCTTCCCAGGCAGAGGGTGTTGGCCGGGATGGGTGAGCTGTCCTTCCAGTCTGGCTGGAATGTGGAGTTTGAGAAGAGAGATAAGGCTGCAAAGATTGGTTGGGGCCAGTTGTCAAGTTTGGGGCTGTACATCAGAGGAACCAGGGATCTATCTTAGAGGTTGACACGGAGTTAAGGGAAATAAACATGTCATCATTTCTGATCTTGAAGAAAATAGATCTTTTTGCCCACACAAATGGAAAACAAAGCATTTAAAAACGTTCAGCATCTGCTCTCAAAGAAGCCATTCTTTCAATTACTGTGTTTTGTGACAGTACCATCAATCCGCACCCACTCCCTTGCGTGCTGGCTCCATTCCCTGCATAAAAATATAAACAGACTTTTCATATTCAAATAACTTCCTCCTGGCCTTCCTAGCAGTCCTATTGTGCAGCGGCTCATGCCTGTAACCCTAGGACTCTGGGAGGCTGAGGTGGGGAAGGAAAGCTTGAGGTCAGGAGTTCAAGACTTGCCTGGGCATGGTGGCACACGCCTGTAGTCCCAGCTACTCGGGAGGCTGAGGCAGGAGGATCGCTTGAGCCCAGGAGTTTGAGGTTGCTGTGAGCTATTATGGTGCCACTGCACTCTAGTCTGGGCAACAGAGCAAGATTCTGTCTCAGGAAAAAAAAGAAAAATGTCAGTGAAGGCTTAAAGAATTCTTTATTAAGAATTTTCTCATTAAAGAATTCAGTAGCATTATATCACTAATGAAAACCATGGAAATCTTTAACTACCTTACCTAGCTGGTAAAGGCTAATTAATGGAAACAAAGCACTAAAAACCTAAGCAATTTCTAGGCTGTTCTTCCAACTCAACCATTAATTTATTAAATGTTTCTTTTATACCTCTGGTTTTTATTTTTTTTTATTTTTATTTTTTATTTCAGCATTTTATGGGGGTACAGATGTTTAGGTTACGTATGTTGCCCTTGCCCCTCCCCCCTGCCGGGTCTTTGTTTTTAAAAAAGAAATCTCCGCCTGAAGTGGTGGTATGCGCCTGTAGTCCCAGCTGGGACGCTGAGGCAGGAGGATCACTTGAGTCCAGGACTTCCAAGGCTAGCCTGGGCAACATATCAAGACCTCATCTCTTAAAAAACAAACAGAAAACTGGTACCAATTAAGTTGATAATAACCAATTTTATAGGAAGACTGATTTTATTTTCAAATTTTCAGAAGTTTTCAGAAAAAATAAAATGACAAGAACACATACAAATATTGACATTGTTCACTGAACTATAAAACTCTTGGCAGACAAAGGGACTTTTGAAGTACCTGAATCCACCTCCTTCTGAAAGCAGGAATCACTTCTAAAATGTCCCTCACACATTTAACCAGCTTCCTCAAATCTTTCCCAAGTTTGATGCACTTCATCTTATAAAAATAATACAAACCATTTTTAATAAAACAAAAGAAAGAATACAATACAGGAGGCAGGTCTCTTGTGTTACGTGTTTTTAGAGAAAGGTCACATCCTTGAAGCAGCTTTGCAATACAGAGCACAGTACTGGCTTCAAAAAATACATAAAGATTCTGTGCACTTGCATTACTTAAATATGAAGAAGAGCTGCCATCATCTTCCTCTATAAACATTAGCAAGTTACATCCATTCAAGTACATTAACCTAATTGTACTTCACATAGTTTTATACTTGGGATGAATGAGGCTAGGCTAGACAGGAAAAAATAAACTAGCACAGAGCTGTTAATAAAAACTTTAAAATACTGTGTGATGTGATCAAACGAAAATCGATCCCAGATGACACAACAAATTTCTGATTACATAAGTAAGTTCTATTATGTACTATGGATTTCCACTATTGGAAGATCCTGATTAAGATAAAGAAGTACATAAAACTGGAACAGGAAATAAACGTGAGTATTTGGTTCGTTTCAGAGGGTCTACGAGTCCAGCTGCAGCCACCCAACTCTGGGTTCCTAACGGAGAGTGACCAGCTCTTCTGAAGAGGTAGGGTGAATGGCGACCGTGTTGTCAAAGTCGGCTTTCGTTGCTCCCATTTTTACTGCGACAGCAAAACCCTGCAGCATTTCATCACATCCAATTCCCTGCATGTGGATTCCGACCACCTGGGAAACAAAGAAAAATTTTAACAGTGAAATTACAACACGTCTAATTGTAATATGGCGTAACACAGCCTACATGGCTCTGCGTGCTCTGCCTCGACTTCCCCTGCAGACCTCCCCAATTCATGGCATCCTGCTCTCCCGTCAGGCTCTTGCTCTGGCCTCGAGCAGCCCTTTCCTTCTGTCCTGAGGACCCACCACTCTGTCTCTTACGCACAAGATGTCCCTCCGCCTGGACAATCTTTCCTCCCCTCTTTTAAGAATTAAAGCCCATTCACTATTCAGACAGCTACACAGTTGTGCCTTCCTGACCAAGTTAAATTCCCCGTCAGTGATCTCTCAGTACCAGTATTTTTCCTTCATGGTTCTATCACAGAGGCAAGGTCCTATTTTGGGGGAGAGGTAGACAATTATGGTCCATCCCTCCCAGGAGATTTTAATCCCCAGACGGAGGGGATCCACCTTGCTTTTGCTCTCCTCTCTATCTCCATGGCTGAGCACAAAGACTGACACTCGGGAGGTGCTCAGTC
>CAUYSK010073705.1:0-20992 GCA_963575035.1 Avahi laniger | reverse complement strand
AAGGAAGAAAGAAAGAAAGAAAGAAAAAGATGGATGATGTCGTAGACATCAAGGGAATGGGCGCTGTTCAAAAAGGCATACCCCACAAATGTTACCATGGCGTGACTGGAGGAGTTTACAGCATTCCCCAGCATGCTGTTGGCAATGTTGCAAACACACAAGTTAAGGGCAAGATTCTTGCCAAAAGAATTAATGTGCGTTTTGAGCATATTAAGCACTTTGAGAGCTGAGATAGCTTCCTGAAACAAATGAAGGAAAATGATCAGAAAAAGAAGGAAGCCAAAGAGAAAGGTACCTGAGTTCACCTGAAGCTCCCCCTGCTCCACCCAGAGAAGCACATGGTGAGAACCCATGGAAAGGAGCCTGGGCTGCCGGAACCTGTTCCTATCAATTCATGGCATAATTGGCATAAAAAAAAAAAGACCTCTGGACTGTAAAAATGTTTCTCTTCATTGAGTGGAAGTGTGGTGTCCCCTTCCCCAAAGAAATATTTAAAACAAATTTTAATTTTGTCCTAAAAAAAGAAAAGAAAAAAATAAAAAAATCAGTAAGTTGGTTCTCTGAAGTATCAATACAATTGATAAACATTTAGATGGACTGATCAGTAAAAGGAGAGAGAAAACAAAGTTTTCAAGTATCAGGAATGAAAGAGGATCCATCACTACAGAATCTAGAGACATTAAAAGATAATATGGGAATATTATGAAGCTATATCAATAAATTGGATAAATTAGATAAAATGGATAAATTCTCTGAAAAACACAAGTTGTCAAAAATGACTCCAGAAGAAATAGTAAAGTCTGAAGAACCCTATATTTATTAAACTCGTAATTTAAAACTTTCCCATAAAGCAAGCTCCAGACACAGATGTTTTCACTGATAAATTCTATCTAATATTTAAGGAAGAAATAATACCAATCCTACACACTTCTTTCAGAAAATAACAAGTTAATGGAACACCTCTCAATTTGTTTTATGAAGCCAGCATTGCCTCAATAGCAAAATGAGACAAAGACATTAAAAGAAATAATAGAGACCAATATCCCTCATGAACATATATGTAAAAATCCTATAAAATATTAGCATATTAAATAGCAATTTTCCAAAAAAGGATAATGTGCTATAACCAAGTGGAGATTATCTCATTAATGCAAAGTTGGTTTACCATTTGTATTAGTCTGCTAGGGCTGCCATAACAAAATACCATATCCTGGATGGCTTAAACAACAGAAATTTATTTTCTCACAATTCTGAAGGCTAGAAGTCCAAGACCAAGTTACCATCAGAATTGGTTTCTGGTGTGGCCTCCCTTCCTAGGTTGCAGATGGCCACCTTCTTGCTGTGCCATTTACATTACATGGCCTCTTCTCTGTGTACACAGAGAAGAAGTCTTATAAGACACCAGTCCTGTCGAATTAGGGTCCCACCCTTGTGATCTCATTTAACCCTAATTATCTCCTTAAATGTCATATCTCCAAATTCAGGCACATTGGGGGTTAGGGCTTCAACGTATCAATTTTAGGAGGACACAATTTAGTCCATAACACCATTCAAAAATAAATCAGGCCGGGCATGGTGGCTCACATCTGTAATCCTAACACTCTGGGAGGCCGAGGTGGGCGGATTGTTTGAGCTCAGGAGTTCGAGACCAGCCTGGGCAAGAGTGAGACCCCGTCTCTACTTAAAAAATAGAAAGAAATTAGCTAGACAACTAAAAAAAAAATATATATATATATATAAAATTAGCCGGGCATGGTGGCGCATGCCTGTAGTCCCAGCTACTGTAGCCCCAGCTACTTGGGAGGTTGAGGCAGTAGGATTGCTTGACCCCAGGAGTTTGAAGTTGCTGTGAGCTAGGCTGATGCCACGGCACTCTAGCCCAGGCAACAGAGTGAGACTCTGTCTCAAAAAAAAAAAAATCAATATAATTCACCATATTAAAATAATAAGAAAGAAAAACAAATCTCAAGAGACACAGAAAAGCATTTGAAAAATTCAATAGCTATTCATGATTTAAAAATAAAAACTTGCTGTTCCTCAGCAAGCTAGGAACAGAAGGAAATTCCCACCTGATAAAGGTATCTATGAAAAACCCATAGCTAACATCAGTTAATGGTGAGACATAGTGCTTTCCACCTAAGATCAATAACAAGGGTAAGGATGTCCATCCTCATCAATACAATAGGGAAGAAAAAAAAAAGCAACATTTGGCTGGCCAGAGTGGCTCACACCTGTAATCCCAGGTACTTGGGAGGCTGAAGCAGGAGGATTGCTTGAGCCCAGGAGTTTGAGGTTACAGTGAGCTATGATTGTGCCACTGCACTCCAGCCTGTGCAACAGAGCGAGACCCTGTCTCTTAAGGACAAAAAAAAAGGCAAAAGCAACATGATCACATTCATAGAAAATCCTAAGAACTCTATTTTAAAAATCTACTAGAACTAACAAATGAGTTTGATGAGGTCATAGAATACAAGGTCAACAAGAAAAAATCACATTACTATATACTAGCACCAAAAAATTTTAAGTTCAAAATTTAAAAATATGTTTTTATATATATATATATATATATACACATAAAATGTTTATGGATGTGGTTGAGGGTCCTTAAGATCACCCCCAATCTTGACGATTCACTAGGAGGACTCACATAACTTGGCATACAGTCATGCTCACAGCTCTGATTTATTACAGAGAGAGGATATAAAGCAAAATTAGCAAAGGGAAGATTCACAGTGCAAAGTTGAAGGAAACCAGATGCAAACTTCCAAAACCCTTTGTTAGGTAGGGATGAAGGTATACAGGTGGCAGGGCAGGTGGTTAGACATGCAGGTAACAGGGCAGGCAATAAGGGTATATGGTCAAGGGACAAGGGTTGGGACCAATGAAAACAGAGAAAAGAAACGACAACAGCAAGGACTTGAGGCTGGGTAGGAGCCTATGGCCAAAAGTAACCTTTCCCTCATTAATATACATTAACATGGTAAAAATCATACCCCCAGCACTGTGACAGTTCCGGAGCCAGCCATACAAGGACAGAAAGTGGGAGGGCACCATTCTAGTAATTCCCCACCCCTTTCTCGGAGAAATCATGAATAGTCCACCCCCAGTTTAGCATAGAATTAGGGAACCAACATAAAATGGGAAATCTTGTTAAACTCAGTCTTCTCCACTCACAGAGACAGACCTGTTCCTCTTTCCAGAACGTATTCTCGCTTTACTTTCACTTTGTAAGCTTCCTGTTTCCTGCAGTGAAGCTGCTTATGTGAGTTGCTTGTGTCTGTCATCATTCTGTCACACTGGCCTAGCGTGTGATTCTTCCAAGCCAGGAGCCAAAGAACTAAGACAGCTCTCCCCAAAACCAACCCTGACAGTCTTCTCCCAGTGGAATCACAAAAGACGCACTTAATTTCTTGAGCAATGAGTTGTGACAACCTGTGTGAAATGTTGTCTATCAAGGTAGCTTATTAGAGATCCAGTGCCCAGGGTTTTTATTGGAGGGCTGATCACGTAGCCATCCTCTGCCCAGCATGTACCAAAATTCCAGACTTTCAGAAGGAAATTAGAAGCTTGGCATAAACTATGTTGTTTTAACAAACTATTTAAACACAGTGAACCACTCTTTTCAGTTCTGGGAATGGAGGGAATTCTCCTGAAATTCCCAGAAATTCTTAAGTTCCCAGATGACAGCCAAGGGCCAAACTTGCAAGCAGACATTTCTAAGGATAGCAGTCTCGGGCCTGCTATGTTAACTCTTTTATGCACAATGACAAATTTAACAACACATATGGAATGCCTACATACTGAAAACTATAAAACACTGCTAAGAGATATTTTAAAAGACCTAAATAGAGATACATCATGTTTATGGATCAGAAGATGCATTGATAAGAAGTCAATTCTCTCCAGTTATCTAGATATTCTACATAATCCCAGTCAAAATCCCAGTTGGCAAATTGACAAACACCCTAAAATTTATATGGAAATGCAAAAGTCTTAAAAAATCCAAAACAATTTTGAAAAAGAGGAGCAAATTTGGAGCATCTATACTAGCTGATTTCATGATTTACTATAAAACTACAATAATCAAGACAGTGCTATGCCTATTACTTCTTCAAAATTAGCATAGTCATTAGAACCACTGCTAGATCTTATTATGTGTGAATAAAGAAGGACATTACTACTACAGCCAAAATATGTTCAATATTTTAATACATGTTAAATATATTAATAAAAAATAGTCAATACAATGCATAAGGAGGGACATAGGGATCAGTGGAACAGAATAGAGAATCCAGAAATAGACCTATGCATATTTCTTTATACAAATGGAGGTGGAAAAATTGGATATCCATATTTGTCTTAAAAAGAATCTCAGCCCTTATCTCACATTATATACAAAAATTAACTTGAAATATAATGTAAATCTAATGTACTCTAAATGTAAAACTGTGAATTATAAAAACTTCTAGATGAAAACTTAACGGAGTATCTTCATGACCCTAGAGTAGTCAGATTTTTTAGGTAGGACACAAAAGGCATGGACCATTAAAAAAATCTTTGATAAACTGAACTTGATCAAAATTAAAATCTTCTGCTCTTCAAAAGACACAGTTAAGGAAATAAAAAGATAAACCATAATTGGGAGAAAATATTTGTAATACATATATTTAATAAAGGATTTGTGTCCAGACTGTATAAGTATTTTTACAACTTCACAATTAGAAGATACTCAACCTAATTTTTTAAAATGGGCAAAAGTTTGAAAAGGAATTTCACAGAAGATATACAAATGGCCAATAGCACATGCAAATATTTTCAATGTCATTAGTCCTCAGGGAAATGCAAATTAAAACTGCTATGAGATGCTAGTAGATTCACTAGAATAGCTAAAGACTTACAATACCAAATACTGGCAAAGCTGTAGAGCAGCTGGAGCTCTCATTTACTGCTGGTGGAAATGTAAAACGGTACAATCACTTTGGAAAACAATTTGGCAGTTTCTTATAACATTAAACATATATTTACCATATGATCTAGCAATTCCACTCTTAGATTTTTATTCAAAGATTTATACATAAATGTTCATAGCAGTTTTATTCATAATAGCCAAAAATGGAAATAACTAACATATCGATCAACAGGTAGATGGATAAACAAATTGTGGTATAGTCATATAATGGAATACTACTTAGTCATAAAAAGGAACTAATTAATAATACACATAACCACATGGATGAATTTCAAAAACACTATGCTGAACAAAAGAGCCAGACACATAAGAGGATATACTGTATGACTAAAACTCTAGAAAAGACTGATCTATTAGGGTAGGGGTAGGGGGTGGGAATTGGCTAGGAAAAGGCCCAAGGGAACTTTCTAGGGTAATAGAAATATTCTGTACCTTGCTGTATTGGTGGTTACATGGTATACACATTTGTCAGAATTCAACAAATTATTTGCTTAAAATGAGTGCTTTTTTTTGCACAATTATACCTCAATAAAGTTGATTTTTTAAAAATGGATATGGGTAAGGGATAAACAAAATTCTTTTCTGCTTGAGAAACTGACTTTTGGTTAACTCTCTAGCTATGTTCCCCTGGTAACCAGATAAAGGTAGAATGTCAAGTATGCGATTAGGCAACACAGCTTACAGTAAAAATTACCCCTATTGATAAGCTGCATGTGGACAGGGAGGAACTATAGATGAACTGTGAATGCTTGATGGGAAGCCATAACTCTGGGCTTCCTGGAGGACAGTGACTCTTGAAATGGGGCATGTCTCTCATGAAGACCCTGAAAGCTACACCTATGGAATTGTCATAAGACACAATAGCTCCTGTGAAGCATAAGGTTTGGAAGCCAAGATGACTCCTGCCCCACCTGAAATGGATCTCATCTCCTTGCATGTGAGCTGTCACCTAGAGTTCCAAAGATGTAGCCTTGATGGCTACATAAACCACTGTATGGATTCCTGCAGAAAAAGAAGGTATAACTCTGCGGCTGGCCAACTATATTTCCTGGTCTACACCATTCTGAGCAGATGGGTGCCAAGGGTGGACTGTGGTTGTCTTATGGGTGGGGCTGAATGTTCAGCAGACTAAAAGGGTGGACACTGCAATAGGTATTTCACAGAAGAGTAAGCACAAATGACCATGAAACATGTGACAGTATGTTCAACCTCATAAATCATCAAGGGGATGCAAGTCTAGTCCTAATGCAGTGCCTGGCACAGAGTTAGCACTCAATAAATATTTGTTGAATGACTGAATGAAATCAAAACCACAATGAGATACTACTTGAAAGGCAAAAATTAAGAAGTCTGACAATATGAAGTATTGGATAAGATACAGAGCTATAGAATCACTTTGCACGTCACTGATAAGCAAGTAAATTAGCAAATCAATTTGCCATTACTGGCTGGGCACAGTGGCTCACATCTGTAATCCTAGCACTCTGGGAGACTGAGGCAGGAGGATCACTTGAGGCCAGGAGTTTGAGATCAGCCTGAGCAAGAGCAAAACCCTGTCTCAAAAAAAAAAAAAAATTGGCATTATCTTGTAAAGTTGAAAATTCACATTCCTGCAACCCTGAGTTCCATTCCTAGGTATGCCCAAGGCAGGCTTTTGTACTTGTA
The DNA here is from genome assembly GCA_963575035.1 of Avahi laniger. Taxonomy (NCBI): domain Eukaryota; kingdom Metazoa; phylum Chordata; class Mammalia; order Primates; family Indriidae; genus Avahi; species Avahi laniger. The sequence goes on along the minus strand of CAUYSK010073705.1, from coordinate 14,358 downwards.
CACCTGGAATATATATAGGAATGTTCACAGTGTCATTGTTCATATCAGCAAAACGTATAAACAACCCAAATGTCCAAAGGCAAGATTATGGATGTATAAATTGTGGAACATGTACAGAGTGTCCAGCAATCAAAATGAAAGAATGATAGCTACATGGAAGAATATTATAATAATCTTGCTTTCTGACCACAAGATAATAAAATCAGAAATTAACAATAAGATAATAAAAGAATACATCTGGAAACTAAAATACTCTTTCTTGGCTAAGCATTGAAGATGTAGTGTTTCTCAACAGGCACGCTCCTGCATTTGGGCAGAATAAACGTTGTGCTGGACCATCCTGCACAGTGCAAGGGGCTTAGCATTTTTGGCACTGACACCCCACAGTCCATGCAACAGCCCAAAGAGCCCACACACATTTCCAAATGTACAGTCTCTAGGTAAGAACCAGTGCCCCACCCTCACCGCCCAAGATAAAATCCAAACTCTTACACGGCCTCAAACCCTGTGTGATACACTTCTGCTGATATCGCCAGCCTTGTCTCTCCCTTGTCCTCACACTGCACACTTCCGCCACACCAACCTCCCTTGATTCTGGATCTTCAAGTGTTTAAGCGCCCTGACCTCACCTGACATTCCTTTAACCTGGCCATCTCCCTCTTAAGACTTAGATCTTCAGAAGTTATTCCTCTGAGACACCCCCTTGACCTCCCAGCCAGGGTTAGGTGACCTTTGTTTCAGCTTCCCCAGAAAAGCCCTTGCTCACTCTTTGGTCACTGCTCGTTTACTTATCTGTGTGTGCCACCTCATTAATTCTGTGTAATGTGCCCAACAACGCTACATCAGTGCCCAGTATGCTGTATGGCACAAAATTGGTGCTCAGTAAATCCAATCTTTGTTGAATTGTTTCAAAGAATCCCTGAGTCTAACGTGGAATTAAGGGTAGGACGGACAGAGAATCCCCAAGAGGTAGGTGAAAACCCAAAGAAAAAGAATTACCCCTCCCATAGGTGACTCACTTCTGATACCAATCTTTCAAGATCTGACTTTTAAAGTGTATGAAAGAAGACGGTGGTTTTCTTTCTGCACCCTTTCCATTCCCAACACTACTGTCCTAGTTGAGCGTCACATTGCTCTGGCCACTTTGATCTAGGAGACAGTAAGCTAAGGGCAGAATATCTTATTTTGTATCTACAGCCCCTGACACAAAATAAACAGTCACAGAACTGAGAACCGAGCCTGAGAGGAGACTCGGGAGCTTTGAGAGTACTCCAGTTGCCCGTGGGCACACCATCTCCCACCTGCCATATTGCCATGTGGGTGGGTGAGATACCATCCTACATGACAAAATACCAATCTGATTTCCTCCTGAATTGGCCATTTCTTGCAAGTGTCTATTTCCAAGTGTCTGTCATCTATCTGCTCCCCTCTGCCCTCCCATGTGCTCCTTGGAAGATCCCACTCACCCAGTCTCCCTTGTTCTTTTTCTTCATTCTCCCAGACTTCAGTGCTGACCTCAGTGATTTTACGGCCCTCACCTTACCTCCCCAGCTCTTCCAACTCCCTTCCCTGACACAGGCACTGCCCTGCAGGGATTTCAGCCTTTCTCCACCTGGGTGAGCTCACCTCCTCATCTCCAGGTTCCCAAAACAAGGCGGAGCTGATGCACCCTTCAGCCCATCTGCTCTGGGAATGGACTGGACCAGGCTTCCATGTGAGGGTCTCGGGGTCCGGGGCACTCCCTTTCCCACAATTGGGTCAAGGATCAGCCAGGTTATTCTCATCCCTGATCCTCCAGCCCCCCAGGTGCAAATTCCCAGATGCCCCTCCAGCCTCCATGGCCTCCACAAAACTGCTGAGGGACCAGCTCTCTCCACGCTCCCCTTTTCCCTTCCCTTCCACTTCCTGGACTTTACCTCAGGCAGAGTCTGACCTTCCCTCCCCAAGGTGGACAGGGCCTGCTCCATGTTACATGTCCCATGGCCTTAACACCCCTCCCAGCCTTTTCCATCTTCTGCTGGGGCAGACCAAGGCAGGGAGGACAGTCACAGGGCAGGGTGACCCAGCGTGCTTGGCATGTCCCCACTGTCCCAAATTCACAGCACCCCCTTTCTTTACCCTTGTTCTCACAGAGTCAATCAGTAGCTGAAACTTATAGAGCAGCTCCTGTGTCTTACATACCTCGTGTCATGCAGACTTCCAACCCAGCCTGTTCTGCGTGCATCCTGTGTACAGGCCCCATGTGTGCTGCCCAGCCTCCCCCTCTGACTGCTCCTCTTGGCCTCTTCCCCAGCTCATGCTGTCCTGCCCCACCCTAATCTGGAAGTTCTTCCACACAGCATGCTGGTTCCTGCCTCAGGACCTTTGCTGTCCCCCCTCAGCCCCAGTGCTCAGCCACAAGTCCCCTCAGAGACCTTGCCCTGCTCAGCTGGCCCCTCTGTCCCATCACACTGCTCTACTGTCTTCACAGCCCTCGCACTTGGAGTAGCTTCACTGTCTTGTCCATACTGCATGCCCAGGGATGTGAACACTTCTATACACAGCAGGGACATGTCCAGTTGTGTGCTGTCAAACAGAGAAACTAACGGGGGAGGCAGGATTATGAGCACCATTTCAAAGATAAGGAGTCTGCGGTTCAGGGAGGTTAAGTAACTGCAGAGAGTCACGAGGCACGTTGAGACAGAGTCCAACCAGCACCATAAAAACCAAAAGACTTATGAGGAAAATGGGGCTAGAGGCACAATACTCAAAAGCTTCATCAGTAACACATTTAAAAAGGGATAGTCAGCCAGGTGCAGTGGCTCGTGCCTGTAATCCCAGAACTTTGGGAGGGTGAGGAGGGAGGATCGCCTGAGGTCAGGAATTCAAAATCAGCGTGGGCAACACAGTGAGACCTCTGTCTCTACAAAATATTAAACAATTAAAATAAATAAAAAGGGATAATCAATAGCTTAAAAGTGAGCAACCCAAGTGTCTATCAACAGATGAATGATAAGCAAAATGTGGTATATACATACAATGGAATGTTATTCAGCCTGAAAACGGAGAGAAATTCTGACACACACTCCAGCATGGATGAACCTGGAGGACACTATGCTGAGTCAGATAAGCCAGTCACAAAAGGACAACTATATGATTCCACTTATATGAAGTACATAAAGTGGTGAAATTCAGAGAGACAGAAAGTAGAATTGTGGTTTCCAGGACTGGGGGAGGAGGGAATAGGGAGTTTGTGTTTAATGGGGACAGAGTTTTAGTTTTAGAAGATGAAAAGAGTTCAAATGGATGGTGATGATGTTTGCACAACATTAAGAATGTATTTAATACTGAACTGTATACTTAAAAATAGTTACTATGGGCCAGGCATGGTGGCTCACGCCTGTAATCCTAGCACTCTGGGAGGCTGAGGCAGGTGGATCACTCAAGGTCAGGAGTTCGAGACCAGCCTGAGCAGGAGCAAGACCCCGTCTCGATTAAAAATAGAAAGAAATTAATCGGACAACTAAAAATATATAGAAAAAATTAGCCGGGCATGGTGGCGCATGCCTGTAGTCCCAGCTACTCGGGAGGCTGCGGTGGGAGGATCGCTTGAGCCCAGGAGTTTGAGGTTGCTGTGAGCTAGGCTGATGCCACAGCACTCTAGCCCGGGCAAAAGAGTGAGACTCTGTCTCAAAAAATAAATAAATAAATAAAAAGTGTCTGAATTCCACTTGTGGCCATAATGGAGATACAGGGACAAGAGCTAGCCTGCCACTTTAGGGCTAACTTTTTAAACAACTAGAAAGTCAGACAAAGTACATGAAGCGATGGTTTTCAGACACTGCAAACAGGCAGCTCGGGACTGCTCCCTGGGAAGGGAAGTAAGAGCAGTGAGCCTTACAATACGTGAAACGAAAATACACAGGATGAGACGAAAAGCAGATTAGAGCCTTCAGAAGAAAATATTGTGAATTTGAAAACGTAGCAATGGAAACTATCCAAAACAAAGTATATAGAGAAAAAGACAAAAAATAAGAATAAATAAACAGGGCATTCATGGCCTATGCGACAATATCAGTATCGAGTGACCTAACATACGGGTAACTGGAGACTCAGAAGGTGGGGAAGGGGGTGGGAAAAATTGGAAGAAATAATGATGGCCAAAACATTTGCAAATTTGATGAAAACTATAAACCCACAGATCCAAGAAGCCCAAGACACTTCCCCCAAAAGAATAAACATAAAGAAAACACAAAATATGTCATATTGTCATTCAATCACTAAAAATCAGTGATCACAAGAAAATGTTAGAGCAGCCAGAGAAAAAGGACATATTATATATTAAAGAAGAAAGAACAGAATGAAAGCAGACTTCTCATCAAAAATACGTAATCCAGAAGAAAATAAAGTAACATCTTTAATGCACTTAAATAAAAAATCTGTCCATTTATAACCATACCTACTATAATTCTTTTTTTTTTTTTTTTTTTTTTTTAGACAAAGTCTTGCTCTGTGGTCCCAGGTAGAGTGCCGTGGCATCAGCCTAGCTCACAGCAACCTCAAACTCCTGGGCACAAGTGATCCTCCTGCCTCAGCCTCCTGAGTAGCTGGGACTACAGGCATGCGCCACCATGCCCAGCTAATTTTTCTATTTTTTGTAGAGACAGGGTCTTACCCTTTCTTGTTCAGGTTGGTCTCGTACTCTTGACCTCAAGTGATCCTCCCAAATTGGCCTCCCAAAGTGCTAGGATTACAGACATGAGCCACTGCACCCAGCCTGAAAAAATTTTTTTTTAATTAAGACAAAATAAAGACTTTTTCAGGCAAAGGAAAGCTGAGAGAATTAATCACCAGTAGACTTGAACTACAAGACATATAAAAGTAAGTATTTTGGGCAGAAGGAAAATGATACCAGATAGAAATTTGAATCTATGCAAAGGAGTAAAAGTGCTAGAAATAGTAAATACGTGGATAAGTATAAAAAGATATTTTTATAATTTTAAAGTCTCTTTAAAAGATGATTGAATGTTTAAAGCAAAAGGAAGAACAATGTGTGGTGGGGTTTGTAGTATCGACAGAAGTAGAATGTGTGATACCACTAGCACAAAAGATGGGAGGGTGGGCTGAAAGAGCACTGCTTATGATTTTTACCCCATCAGTGAAGTGATATAATATTTTTTGATGGCAGCAAGTTAAAGATGCATATTGTAAACTCTAGACCAATGTCTGAAAAACGAAACAAAACAAAAAATAAGTATAGTTAATATGCTAATGGTGGAGATAAAAGAAAATCATAAAAAATGATCAGTGCAAAAGAAGACAGGAAAAGAGGAACTAAGGAACAGACAGAAAATGAAATTAATGGGAAAAAATAGCTAGATGGCATATTCAAACCCAATCATATTGCTAATTATTAATACTCCAAATGTAATGATCTTATGACACCAATTAAAAGTCCAAGATTATCAGCTTGAATAAAAAGAGAGTGCAAGACCCAATCAAATGCTGTTTGCAAGAAAACTATTTTAAATATAAGGATATGAATAAAAAGTAAAGGATGAAAAAGATACACCATACTAACACTAATCAAAAGAAAGCCAGAGTGGCTATGTTAATATCAAAGGAGATTTCAGAATAAGAAATACAAGAGGAATATTTCATAAGGAAAAAGGAGTCCATTCATCAAGAGGATATGATGATCCTAAATGTTTATGCAGCCAATAATGTGACTTCAAATGCATGAAGCAAAACTAATAGAACTGCAAGAAGAAATAAAAACACATAATTCTAGTTGAAGATTTCAACATTCCTGTGGGAGGCAGAATAACGGTCCCCCAAAGGTGTCCGTGTCTGAATCCCTGGAACCCGTGAGTATTTTACCTTACACAGAAAAGGAGAATTAAGGTTGATGATTAACTGACATTCAAATGGGGAAATCAGTCTGGGTTGAGTTGGCCTAATATGATCACAGGGGTCCTCAAAAGCGGAAGAGGGAGGAAGAAGAGGAGGTCAGAGCGATGGGATGTGAAATAGACTCATCTGTCATTGCTGACTTAGAAGACGGAGGAAGGGGCCACAAACCAGGGAATGCAGGCAGCGTCTAGACGCAGGCAGCGTCTAGCAAGAAAACAGATACTTTCCTAGAAAAGAAAGCAGTCCTGCCCACACCTTCATGCAGCCCATGGAGACCCATGGAATTGTAGGACAATAAATTTCTGTCATTTTAAGCTACACATTTTGTGGTCATTTTTTATAGCAGCAATAGAAAATTAATACAACTCCTATATCAATAACTGATAAAACAAGTAGTCAAAAAATCAGTACAGACATAGAAGATTTGAACAATACTAACAACCAAGACCTAGTGATTCATATCTAAAGAATAGGATGTAGCAAAAATGTGTAATTTCTTTATATTTTGTAAAGACGGGGTCTCTCTGTGTTGCCCAGGTTGGTCTTGAACTCCTGGCCTCAAGTGATCCTCCCGCCTCAGCCTCCCAGGGTGATGGGATTACAGCTATGAGCCACCACGCCCAGCCAAAAATGTGTAACTTCTGAAGCTGGGTGGTAAAAGGGTGATACACCTTATGCCTGGGGATCCTTCTGTCTTTCTCTTTAAAAACTCAGTCACCACGTGTTAGGAAGTCCGGGTCACGTGGGTAGACTATGCTTGTGTGTTTTATCTGACATCCCCAGCTAAGATCCCAGCTAGCAGCCACCATCATCTGCCAGGTGTGTTCATGAACGGTCTTTGGAGCATTCTGGTCTCCAATCTTCAAGCCATCCCGGCTGATGCTGACCAGAGCAGGTCTGAGCTGTTGCGTGATCAAATTGCAGACACGTGAGCAAAATAAACCCTGTTATCTCTTTTTTCTTCTTCAGTAAAAAAAGATGTTTATTTCTCTCTCTTGTAAGTCTAAGGTAGGCAGTGGGCAGCCCACGGCAGCTCCTCAGTCAGTGGGGCCAACCCTCCTGTCTTGTGACCCCATGTTTGGTTGTCAGTTTACGGTCCCAGATAGTTGCTTGAATTGCAAACATCATGGCGTGTTCCAGGAAATGCAAAAGGGGAAGGGCAGAAAAAGGCCCGATTCCTTCCTGTTTGGCTCTTGGGGGCCAGAATGTAGCCACATGGCTTCATCTAGCTACAGGCTATGGGAAATGCGCTCCTCATTCCAGATGGCCACGGATTCAGATAAAAGTTGAGGGCTCTGTTACCACTGGGGGTGCTATCAGATACTGGGATGGGCAGTTAATAATGTTCATCTGCTGCAATAAGCCTCTATCGTGCCCTTTTAAAAAAGTAAGATATTCACGTACCATAGCATTTATCATTTTAAGTGTGCAATTCAGTGGTTTTTTGGTATATTCACAGAGACGTGCAACTATCACCACTATTTAATTCCAGAACATTTTCATCACCGCAGAAAGACACTTCGCACACATCAGCAGTCACTCCTCATTTCCCCTTCTCTCTGGCCCCTGGCAGCCACTAATCTACTTTCCGCACCTATGAATGTGCCTGTTCTGGACGTTTCACATAAATGGAGTCGTACAACGTGTGGTCTTTCCTGTGTGGCTGCCCCCGTTTAGCATAATGCTTCCAACGTCTATCCATGTTGCTGCGTACACCGGCTCTTCATTCCTTTTTACAGCTACACTGCATTTTGTTTATCCATTTATCAGCTGATAGACATCTGGGTTGCTTCTGCTTTTTGGCTATTATGAATAATGTTGCTATGAACATTTGTGCACACGCCGTTGTGTGAGCATATGTTGTCAATTCTCTTAGGAATATACCTAGGAGTGGAACTTCTGCATCCTATGACAACTCTATGTTTCACTTTTCGGGGAACTTTCCAAGTATTTTCCACAGTGGCTGCTACATTTTACATCCCCACCAGCAATTTATGAGCGTTCGACTTCTGCCACATCCTTGCCGACGCTTGTCTGTTTCTCAATTACATACATGAATTGGAGTCTCGTGGTTTTGATCTGCATTTCCCTAATGACTAATGACACTGAGCACCCTTTTGTGTGCTTATCGGCCATTTGTATATCTTCTTTGGAGAAATGTCTAGTCAAACCGTTTGGCCGTTTTTCAATTGGGCTATTTGGTTTTTTCTCTATGGAATTATAGGAATTCTTTATGTATTCCAGATAGTGGACCCTTATCAGATATATGATTTGTAAATATTTTATCTTCTTCGGTGGATGGTCTTTTCACTCTTTTGACGGTGTCTGAGTCAGTCAGGGTTCTCTAGAGAAACAGAAACAACAGAAACGATAAAAAAGATTTATTTTAAGGAGTTGGGAGAACCGGTGGGTCTGCGATTCACAGGGCAGCCCAACAGGCTGGAAACTCAGCCAGGATTAACGATGCCGCCTTGAGGCAGAATTTCCTTTTACTCTCATAAATCTCAGGCTTTGCACTAAGGTCTTCAACTGATTGGATGAGGCCCACCCTCATTATGGAAGGTAATCTCCTTTACTCAGGTCAACTGATTGTAGATGTTAACTTCATCTGCAAAATACCTTCACGACAACATTAAGTGTCTGCTTAAATAAGTGGATATGGTAGCCCAGCCATGTTAACACGTAAAATTAACCATCATACTCTTGCTTGATATATGGAAGTTTTTAATTTTGATGAAGTGTAATTTATCTGTGTTTTCTTTGGTTGCTTGTGTTTTGGGTGTCACATCTAAGAAACCATTGCTTAATTCAAGGCCACAAAGATTCACACCTATGTTTTCTTACACGAATTTTATATTTTTAGCTCTTACATTTAAGTCTTTGATCCGGCTTTTTTTTTAGAGACAGAGTCTTGCTTTGTTGTTTGGGATAGAGTACATCATCATAGCTCACAGCAACCTCACACTCCTGTGCTCAAGTGATCCTCCTGCCTCAGCCTCCCAAGTAGCTGGGACTACGGGCACGCGCCATGATGTCCGGCTAATTTTTCTATTTTTAGTAGAGATGGGGTCTCGCTCCTGCTCAGGCTAGTTTCAAACTCCTGGCCTCAAGCGATCCTCTCACGTCCATCTCCCAGAGAGCCAGGATTACGGGCGTGAGCCACTGTGCCCAGCCTTACTTGTTTTGTTTTGGTTTTTTTTGTGGTGCCCAAAGCAGTATCCAGCATGCAGTGGGTGCTCAGTCCGTATTAGTGAAATGAATGAAGACGACAGGGAAGTTTTTCCATCTGGGTTCCCAGGGGCTGTGGCATTGCTTCAAGGTTTCGGCCGCAGTCTGGGGAGAAGCAGGACTCTCCGGGCTGGATCCTCCCAACAGCGTAAGCTCTGGGTCACACGGGCAGTGGCTCCACTTGGAATTGAAGGGGACCAGAATATGCCACTTGGGGTAAGAATTATTTTGAGCTGAAGGTAACTGAGAACCAACAGACGCAGGAAGAGTTCTCTGGCCTCCCATTATGTGCCTAAAAGGAGGGTGTACATTTCCCTTTGAGTAATGGGTCCCCCCAACCCCTCTGCTGGGGAGAGAAGAGTGACTCTTAATCATGGAAGACTAGAATTGATAGCAAGACGAGTTTGCATAAACAGATCTCGCTAAACTAGCCCTCATCTTCCACTAGCGCTCCCCACAAATTTTCCAGTTACTTCCCCCAAATTTATTATCCTTAAATCCCAACCCTCTTCCCTTTCTTAAAAAGGCGTGTAAGCCCCTGAGTCTAACCCCTTCCTCGAGTTCCACTTTTTGTCTGTAAACTCCTTGAATCTGATTATGGGGAAACACTGGGCAAACCCAAACTGAGGGACCTTCTACAAAAGACCTGGCTTGAAATCATCACAAGTGTCAAGGTCGTGAGAGTCAGAGGAGCTGCTCCAGAGTGGAGGAGACCGGAAGGTCCCTCGGCGATGGGTGCGAGTTGGGACCCCGAGCAGATTGGTTTGCCATAAAGGACGATACTGACACAGTCGGGGGCCTGGGCATGTAAACATTAATAAAAATCGTGTCTTTTCTCCTGTTAGTTTAATTTGCAGGCGTCCAATCTCTGAACCTAAGAGGGCGGAGGAAGTTTTTCCTCCCCAGTAGAATATGAGCCAGCACAGAATTTTATTTTTTTTTTTTTTGAGACAGAGTCTCTCTCTTTTGCCTGGGCTAGAGCGAGTACCGTGGCATCATCCTAGCTCACAGCAACCTCACACTCCTGGGCTCAAGCGATCCTCCTGCCTCAGCCTCCCGAGTAGCTGGGACTACAGGCATGTGCCACCATGCCTGGCTAGGTTTTTCTATATATTTTTAGTTGTCCAATTAATTTCTTTCTATTTTTAGTAGAGACGGGATCTTGTTCTTGCTCAGGCTGGTTTCGAACTCCTGAGCTCAAACAATCTGCCCACCTCAGCCTCCCAGAGAGCTAGGATTACAGGCGTGAGCCACCATGTAGCAGCGGCTTTTCAATAGTATTTCCTCACTAGGAAGTCACCCACCTGGTAAAAACAGGTATTTAAACAGATATTTAAATTCTGAGACATAGATTACAGTTGCAGTCTGATATCAATCACTCTCTGCTTGTTTGCTGCTTTGGGTCACACAGAACCAAGTTTCTTTTTAAAGGATGATAAAAAAATTTGTTTTCATTGAATCACACAGTAGAACCTTCTTGAAAGTGCCTGCTCTATTAATAGCATTCAGGATTTCACCACCTGTAGCAGGTCTCAGGATCTTCCTGGTCCCTCTGGTGTAGCCCGGCCTTTCTAGAATTCTTCATCCAGCTCTTATCTCTCAGGTGTAAATGGATCTGGGGTACTGACCTTCCTTGGTGCTCCAATACCTCCCGACGCTGAGAGGGCACGTTGAGGGGTGCAGAGAAAGGCCTGGGTGGGTTTGGAGTGCAATCTGGCTGGTGCCTGTCTGCCTTCCTCACGGGCCCCTCTCCTTCCCTCAGATCCTGGTGGCTTTGAGACACCTTCACTTTAAGAACATCGTCCACTGCGACTTGAAACCAGAAAACGTGTTGCTGGCATCGGCCGACCCCTTTCCTCAGGTCCGTTATGTCCCCTCCTGATTTTCGGAAGTCCCATGGTTTAAATAAGTAGGGCCCAGCAACACCCCAGAGGGACAGCAGAAAGCTTGGTCCCTGACACTGCTGAGCTGCTTTTGCAGTTAAATCATTGTCATCTTGGTTGTCAGCAGCTGAGCCTATACGTTTTTTTATTTTTCCTGAGACAGAGTCTCACTCTATTGCCCAGGCTAGAGTGCCGTGGCATCAGCCTAGCTCACAGCAACCTCAAACTCCTGGGCTCAAGCGGTCCTCCTGCCTCAGCCTCCCGAGTAGCTGGGACTGCATGTGTGCAGCCACCACACCCGGCTAATTTTTCTATTTTTAGTAGATACAGGGTCTTGTTCTTGCTCAGGTTGGTCTCAAACTCCTGAGCTCAAGTGATCCTCCCGCCTTGGCCTCCCAGAGTACCAGGATTACAGGCATGAGCTACCGAGCCTGGCCGACCTTAGACATTAATGTTAACAAGGAGGGCGAGGGAGGCGCACACGTTATCGTCTGGATGCTGTGGGCAGCGCTTTACGCCCAGGCCCATTTAATCCACAGAAAAGCCCGAGAGGAGGCTGCCGTTAACATCCCCAATACAGATGGCAAAACCCAGGCCAGGAGAAGTTAGGTCTCTGGCCTGAGGCCAGCGAGGCCCATTCTGTGCTGGACGCTGCTCCTAACCCGCTTCGAGATAGGTGCTGTTATGCTCCTCCTCCTCGTATAGATGAGGAAACTGAGGCACAGAGAAGGGAAGTCTCTTTCCCGGGGTCACTGCGCTAATGAGCCGAGGAGCCTGGATTTGAAACAACATTGGTTTTCTCTGGAGTACCGGGGCGGGCAGTGGGGAGATGGGATGGGAGGGGCGGGGAGGAGGGGCGTCTTCATCAGGCCCTCAGACCCTCCGCCCCCACCCTCTGCAGGTGAAGCTGTGTGACTTCGGCTTCGCGCGCATCATCGGCGAGAAGTCGTTCCGCCGCTCGGTGGTGGGCACGCCGGCCTACCTGGCGCCCGAGGTGCTGCTCAACCAGGGCTACAACCGCTCGCTGGACATGTGGTCGGTGGGCGTGATCATGTATGTCAGCCTCAGCGGCACGTTCCCCTTCAACGAGGACGAGGACATCAACGACCAGATCCAGAACGCTGCCTTCATGTACCCTGCCAGTCCCTGGAGCCAGATCTCCGCCGGAGGTGCGTGGGGCTAGCGGACTGCCTAGGTGGGTGGCCAGGGGTGGGGCTGGGGGAGTGGGCGGGGCCGCAAGGGGTGGGCCCTGAGCCCAGCGCCTGGGGCGGAGTCCAGCGATTGGGTGGGGGGCTGCAGGAGGGCGGTCCTATAAACTGAGGACAGGGACTCAGGGCTGGAAACCAAGCGCCATGACAGACACTTGGAGCCTTAGGGGCTGGGCTTGTCTAGGGAGGGACCCGGAGAGGAACTGGACCTGAGGACGCCAAAGGGCTGGGGTGGCCAGAAGAGGCACTTTCTCTGAAGGCTCTGGCTGGGAACTAGGGCTTTTTGGGTTGTGTCCCTGAAAGTATTAACCCTGCAAAAGTGGAGGTGCCCGGCAGGGGGCAGGGCTGAGAAACAGGGGCTTGGTTACTCTGCTGAGTGTGACTAAGGTGGAGAAGGGCCTGGAGCCTGGGGGTGGGTCCGGTGGTGGTGGGGACCAGTCTAGGAACATGGCCATGGAGGGTTTCCGAAGAGGTCCAGGAGAAGGGCAGACCCTGAGGCCTGGAAACTGAGAGCAGATGGGGGGTAGGAGGAGAGAGGAGTCAGGACTGAGGCAGAGGTTGGGATGTCTGCAGCCAGGGACTGCAGCCTCGTGGCTGGGGAGTGGCACTGGGCCTGGCGATTTGAACCTGCCGCCTTGGCGATTGGCCTGAAAAAGTTAAGTCCTGAGGCCTGGAGCTTTTTTTTTTTTTTTTTTTTACAAAAATAGTCTCACTCTGTTCCCTGGGCTAGAGTGCCGTGGCGTCAGCCTAGCTCACAGCAACCTCAAACTCCTGGGCTCAGGCGATCCTTCTGCCTCAGCCTCCCGAGTAGCTGGGACTACAGGCATGCGCCACCATGCCCGGCTTATTTTTTCTATATATATATATTTTTTTAGTTGTCCAGATCATTTCTTTCTATATTTTAGTAGAGACGGGGTCTCGCTCTTGCTCAGGCTGGTCTCGAACTCCTGACCTTGAACGAACTCCTGACCTTGAACGATCCACCGGCCTTGGCCTCCCAGAGTGCCAGGATTACAGGCGGGAGCCACCCCGCTGGGCCCTGAGGCCTAGAGCTTTGAGGCCGGGGGAGGAGGACGTTTAGAGGGCAAAGGCCAGAGGCAGGTGCTGGAGCCCAAGAGCTCAGGAGACAGTGTGGGAGGGAGGTTAGGAGGCAATCACTGATTTATAACGGCTTATTTGGCACGTGCATGTTGGGTGCCTGCTGTGTGCCTGGCACGACCGCCCTAGGCTGTGGGAACACAGCGATGAGTTGGGCAGGGATCGTGTGGGGAGGAGCCCGTTGAGTGGTCTGTGAAGAGCAGAAGTGGGGAGGGTGCTCTCTGGGCGGCGTGACCTCACGGAGTTGGCTTTGGGGTGGGTGACTCCAGAAAGTTCTTGGCGCTGGGCATGAGAGAGAGGAGCACTGAGTGGCGAGAATGTGGGGTGACTCGAGTCCTGCAGTCATCTCTCAGATCCGCAGGATTGCCTTTGGGGACCCACCGTGAGTGTTGACTGGAGCAGGGTGCCTGTGCACATGTGGCCTGTCCTTGTCCTCAGGGGGGTGCCGGCTTGCCTTAAAGCTTGACGCTTGCTCCTGTTGTCTTCACAAAGAAGGGTTCTGCAGGTAACAATGCCTGACTACCATCTGTTAACATTGTTACATAGACGCTCCTTGACTTAACGGTGGGGTTAGGTCCTGATAAATCATCATAAGTTAAAAATATTGTAGGTTGAAAATGCATGTAATGTACCTAACCTGCCCAGCATCCTAGTTTAGCCCAGCCTACCTGAAACATGCTCAGAACACTTCTATTAGTCTACAGTCGATAAAAATCACTTAACACAGGCCGGGCGCGGTGGCTCACGCCTGTAATCCTAGCACTCTGGGAGGCCGAGGCGGGCTGATTCTTTGAGCTCAGGAGTTCGAGACCAGCCTGAGCAAGAGTGAGACCCTGTCTCTACTAAAAAAAAATAAGAAAGAAATTATCTGGACAACTAAAAATATATAGAAAAAATTGGCCGGGCACGGTGGCACATGCCTGTAGTCCCAGCTACTCGGGAGGCTGAGGCAGAAGGATTGCTTGAGCCCAGGAGTGTGAGGTTGCTGTGAGCTAGGCTGACGCCACAGCACTTACTCTAGCCCGGGCAAGAAAAGCAAGACTCTGTCT
>CAUYSK010073701.1:0-27363 GCA_963575035.1 Avahi laniger | reverse complement strand
TTATTCAGAATCTAAGTTTACCTATACACACTTCTAAAACAACTTGAATCTGTATGCCTTTATTCTCATTCTAAACCCTGAACATATGTCACCTACTTTTTATATTTTTCTTGCCATCAACTATAGTTGATTCTTTTCATATTTCTTTGTTCAAATTTATATCATCCATACAGTATGGCTTTCTTCCTCATGGTCCAATATGTTGGCTACAGCTCTAGTCATCACACTCAAGTTTCAGAAACCATGATGGAAGAGGGATAAAGAAAAAAAGGGGGGTACAAAGAAAATATGCCAACTGTCATTTAAAGATTGATTCCTGGATGTCACTACATAATGCTTTTGTTTACATTAGCTTGATCAGAATTTATTCATGGGAGGCTGAGAAACTTATCTTTATTTTGGATGATCACATGTCCAACAAAAATTGAATGCTTTCAATTCTACTTGGAAGAAGAGTAGAACAGACTTTGAGAGATGAAAAACAAATGAGATAGAATCAAAGATGGGAGCAGTAGTTCTTAGAATAATTTTTATTTTATTTTATTTAACAAATACATAGCACTTATTAGGTTTCAGACACTGTTCCAAAGTGCTTTACAAATATCAGCTCTTAATCCTTATACTAACCCTATGAAGTAGGTGCTGTATTATCATCATTTTACAGATGATGAAACCAAGGCACAGAGAAGTTAAATAATATGCTCAAGTTACAGAGACAGTAGATGGCACAGTCTGGGTTTAAACCAACCCAGTCAGGCTCAAGGACTGCCATGAAATTTGGAAGCAATAGAATTATACTCCTAGTGATATGCTGGTAAAATGTTTAAAAACTCGTTCTTGAGTGGAGGAAAGGAGCTCAGATTTGTAGTTTTTAATAGTAGCTATGTTTAACAACTGGCTTGCCAATTCCTTAAAAATTGAACAATCCATTCTTATGCACAGGTGCAAGTCAGCTTCAGCACAGAACTGGGTGCTCCCTACCTAGAGATGAAGGAGGTTGGGAGTAGAGGAGGGTTTGCGAACAACCAGCCAGGGGGCTTGATTGTGATCCTACAGTGGGAGATCCAGGAATCTGGCCCACGCCATCCCTCACCCCAGCCCACACAGCAGCAAGAGGGGCTCTTTCTGCAAAGAGAGCAGTTGTAGTGCTAGAGACACAGGGCAATGCCCTGCAAGGAAAGGAAATAGCAAGGCTCAGAAGATAGCCATTGAAATATCCTGTCGATGACACATCTCACCTTTCTCCCCCGCCCTTCACTGAAAAAACAGAAAGAAAAAGCAGCTTCTTCCTCCTCTACAATAATATGCTGGGGGCGTGCGGAAGGCAAATCAACAATCACAAAAGAACTTATACTTCTAGAAAAGGAGTTAATACCAAATTGGACTTGAAGTATAATTAATATCTTCAGTATGATAAGAGAAGGTATTATAAATATTTAAAAGAACAGATGGCTAAGAAAAACAACTAATTAGAGATTTGGGATATGAAAAATTAACATTAAAGCAAAGGAATGAATGTTCAATATAGAAGTTTAGAAATATAGATAATTGAGATTTATCACACAAACTTAAGTACTACTAACCTTTTCATGTACATCATATCTTTTTTTTTTTTTCACTTAACATATCTACTATCTGACTCTTCACAGAAAACATTTGCCAACTAGGATAGATGATTGTGACCTACATGTATTGAGGGATTAAGACATATCAGGCATGATTCTAATATACCTATGTTATGTATGTTATGATCACCTAATCCAATTGACAAAATGAAGTTGTTGCTATTATCCCATCTTACAGATGAGAAAACTGGGGTACAGAGATTCTCATTCACACCTGTAACTTCAGTTACCATTGTCAGGGCCAAGACAAAAATTCCCCTTTACCCTCTGAAGTTTCAGTGAAAATCACTGGCAAGAGGCAGATTAATAGTAGAAAGGGCATACAAATTTATTTGATTATATTTTTATGTGACATTGGCGTTTTTAAAATAAAGACTGAGAGATACAGGAGAAATTTTCCATTTTTATACTTAGGGTGAACTAAGTACAGACAGCCAAGTAAAAATATAATTAGACAAAAAAGATATGCTCTAATATTAATGGACTGAGTGGGAAAACCCAAGACATCCTGTCTGTCTAGATTCTTTTTGGCCTCTCTAAACATATATTACTTACTTCTGGGTATGAGACAGGACCTTCTCTAGAATGGGGGTCTTGTGACCTACCATCAGACTAAGAGGGTCAGATAATTTCTTTGTGGCCAGATTTTTACACCAAAAGGTGGGGGGAAAGTTAGAGTAATGTTTTTAGGTTTTATGACTGGTTTTGAGAAAAAGGGGCTCAAGTTTCTGTAATCTACCTTGGGAAAGAGGGATTCTAGTTTCTATGGCTACCCTCTGAGGACAATGACACTGAAAGACAGGAGGACAGGAAAGGTCAGAGAAAAACTTTTGCTTCTGAGGCCTTCATTTTGGGGTATTGTTTGCTGGGCCCCAACACCACCTATATGCCAGTGACTCAACACATGTCTGCTTCTAATCCAGACCTGTCCTCTGAGCTTCAGGCAGCTATGTCTCTCCTAGCCAGTCTTAGAGACACCTCAAAATTCATGTACTTCAAACCAGACTCCTGCTTGCCCCCGCAAACCACGGCATCTTTTGGTGTTCCATTTTTCTCAGTTGTTAACTGGAGAAAATGATGAGGTTCATAAATTTGGAAAGATGAGCTTTATTTCTCATAAGGGGTTGCTGCCTGTAGGTGGCAATTCCAACAGGCTGGGAAGCAGGGTCCCCGCCAGAAACCAGGAACACGTACTTCCTCACGTACATCATGTCTTTTACGGGAATGTCTTTTATGTAGTCACACAGGGAAGTTTCTAGAGTCTATAGTGATGTTAACTCATTTTGAAGTTTAAAATTAAACAATGGGTCAAAATATAATGCCCTAAGTTACATGAAAGAAGAAGCCATTTTTGGAGTTTCTGTCTTGATACTTCCCATAAAAAAAAAAAAAAAAAAAAAAAAAAAACCTTTTCCAAATGACCAAGCAGATTCTAAATAGTGTTACATGTTTGCATTTCACTTCATATACTTCCGTATTTTCTTACTTTTCCCCATTATAGTGAATGTTTCAGTTATCTAATCTCTACTGTTGGGCTCTATTATACTGTGTTATAATTGTCTTACATTTAGAATCATTTATTAGAGAGGGCCTAATATTAATGCCAAGGGCAGAGTAAACTCATATGAATAAGGTAGAAGAGCATAACACCTTTGAGAAGAGTTAACATTTATCAGACTATGATTACCTTTGCCACTGGTATTCTCCTAAAAATAAAAGGGAAAAGAAAAAGTACTTTGAAGTCAGCCTCGCCCTAGATGTTGCGGTGGAAGAAAGGCAAGAGTGATTCAGAGAAAATGAGGTCGTGGGTTCTAAGCAAGGAGAACGTGTGTCTGAGGCTTCGGGTAGATGCTGCCTCTGCTCTCCTGGGAGCACCCACCCTCCTTAGGCCACTATGTTGACACATAACAGCTCCCACTTTCCTGAACACAAGATCTCTCTTGTGCTCTGGGGCTCACTGATTTGGACCCAGACCACAGATGCACACAGAAAATGATGAATTTAAAATTCAGACTCATTAGTTTCCTTCTCATTTCTGTTGATACAGGGAATATCAATTTTAAAGATAACCAGTCTCTGGTGTTAGTCTTTTGTCAGAGTTTTGCTATCTTTGACACCTTGCAAAGGTCAGCATCTTTGCCCCCGGAAAGAATATGTCAATTTTTACCAAACCTATAATTGATGCTCAAAAAAAAAGTCAGTTAGTGGTAAGTAAAAAGTCACAAAGTATGATTCTTGTCATAAATGTTTGATTCCATTTTGATATCGTTGTAATAATGAAAAAATATTAAGATGCTATATCATTTAGATATCTAAGTACCCCCAACTTTCACTTCTCCCGAAGTCACTAGTAAATCAACACAAAAATAAGCCCTAGTGAATATACATTAACTGGATATTAGCATTTTTGGTTGGTAGTCCTGGGTACGGACGCTTTGAATGACATGGTCTTGGTCCCCACATTGCATCAGTAACAATGATCCACATCCATATTTATGACTCATATGATTTATCAGTTGATCTGTTGCAGAGGATTTAGTAGAGTACAGATGGAGATCGTCGTGCTGGGGCTGGGACTCAGAGTGGTCAGAGTTTAGCATATTCTCATCCCACTTTCCTCCTGGCTCAAAAAATGATAGGCCCTTAGACTAGATGAGCTCAATATAAGGTCACCTGGCTATCTTAAGCATTGATAGAGGGAAAAAGATTGTGGCAGGAAAGAAACCACCCCTCATTAGGGAATTGAGAGCTACCATGAATCTTCATGAATTATGGAAGGATACAGGGGCTCAAATTCCATTCTTCCAGTGGTCTTGGCTTCTGTTGGGGGCCTTTGTATCTAAACTGGATGAGGTAGCAAGTCCTGCCAATGGCCCTTAATAAGGCCCCTCCTGATATTTATGTCCCTGTGTAGTCCCCTCCTACATTGTATCAGGGTTGTCCTGTGACCAACAGAATACAGCAGAAGTGATGGTATGTCACTTCTGAAACTAGGTTATAAAAAACATTGTGGCATCTGTCTGTCTGTCTCAGATGGCTTGTCCTGGGGGGTTGGGGGGTGGATGGCTACCCTAATGGGAGCAGCTCCAGTAGAGGCTCTTGTGGTGAAGAGCGGAGGCCAATAACCACATTAAGTGAGCTTTTGGGGGAGAAAGTCCTTCAGCCCTGCTAAGCCTTCAGATGACTGTAGCTCTGGCTGTCATCTTGACAACAATCTCATGATGGACTGTGAGCCAGAGCTACTCAGCTAAGCTACTCCCTGACCCCTGATCTTCAGAATCTGTGTGAGTTAATAAGTATTTGTTGTTTTAAGCTGCCAAGTTTGGGGTAATTTGTTATGTAGCAATAAATTACTTATACATGGTCCTAGGTTGTCCTTCCATATGTTCCCACACGATTTATGATTCCAGATTGCAATCACTTTCCCACGTCTGACTCCTCCACTGAACAACTTATACTTTGAAAATAGGAATCCAGTTGACTACTGTATCCCAATACCTAGAATAGTGCTTGGCTCAGAGTAGGCATACAGTAAATGTCATTGAACAAAGAACAAAGTGAGATGAGATAATGGACATGGTTTTAGACAGCGCTATGAGACCTTCCAGCTAAGGAATGAGTTAGCAGGGTTCGAATCGGGTTACTTTTTCCAACTGTGAGAAATTCAAAGTGAAGTTTCATTCTTCTTTTTCCTGTGTTGTAACTGGCCTCCCTACCATCCTCCCAAATACTCCGGTATATTCTAGGTATATTCTTCCAGGTAGAGACGGTGTGATTTGAAGGAAGGGGGAAGGTGTGCAATGTGGCTCTCCTAGAGTGGGCAGGGCTGAGCCCTGAAGTGGAGGCATCTGTTCTAGAACATTTGTAATCAGACACCACACCACTCAGAGCAGTAACTGAACTTTTAGCCTCCTCTGAACAAACGGTTTTAAAAGTCCCTAAATAAAAAAAGAAAAGTAAAAGCCCCCATCCCCACGCCTCCTTTGCTTTGTCCCTTGGTCTAGTTTAATTATATATCCTACATCCTGGGCCGGGAGTGTCACCACAGTTTGAATCTTTTGTGTCTGGGAAATTGAAGAAACTCTTTCTTCTCACTCAGAGCCAGTGTGGAGTAACCCACCATGCTGTAACTCTCTCCTGTGAGTCCTGCTTGTGCCCTGGATTCCAGATCACAGCTCCACAAGCCCCATGGCTAGTGAGAAGACAGTAGACTTGACTCACGGAGTATTTGGGAGGATGGTAGGGAGGCCAGTTACAACACAGGAAAAAGAAGAATGAAACTTCACTTTGAATTTCTCACACTTGGAAAAAGTAACCCGATTCGAACCCTGCTAACTCTTTTCTTAGCTGGAAGGTCTCATAGTGCTGTCTAAAACCATGTCCATTATCAGCTTTCAAAGAATCCCTAAAGGGCTCTAGACTGGCATCTCCCATGATGCTCTGTGCTCTCACAATCTGTTGATAAAGTCTTAATTGAACTTATGAAGACCAACAAGCCTCTGGCACCCCAGGAATAAGGCTCCAGTGGAGTGGGTGATAATGGCAGACACACTGAGGGGCAGGTGGAGCTTTCCCAGAGAGCTGAAAAACCACACCATCTGTGGGCACACTATCAGGCCAATTTCAATAAATTTTCTGCATGCTCAAGAATGAAGGATGGGAAGAAAAATGGTCCATCTCATTATTTCCCATTAGGAATCTTTTTGGAGGAAATAGGTAGCCCTTGGTTTGCCATATAGTGAATGGGCCCTTGGGCATGAAACAGGATAGCTTGATGTCAGATCTCTCATCTGTTTTTCCTAATTGTTTAACCACAGACGTTTTAGCTTTTCTGAGTCTCAGTTTTTTAAATCTATAAAGTGAAGACACTAGTAATTATCACGTAGCACTCTCTAAAAACGTGTCAGTGGAATCTGAATGGGTTCTCAAGACCAAAAGAAATAAAAAATCTTCAAGTAGAATTTGGGAATGCTTGATTGAATTTAAGGCCTGTAGAAAAAAAGTAAATCATAGGCTTCCTACCAGCTTGGGATGTGGTGCTACTATTTCCAAAGGTAATTTAATATTATTCCAGGATGCATCAAAACAGCATGGCCTAAGAAAGCCACAAAATTGTACTTCCATTAATCATGTCAAGCTCAGTCTTTTGTTTCTATGTTTTCAAAAGAATATTAATAAAACCAAAAATATAGCCAAAAAGCCACTAAAATAGAGAAAACATTGCAAAAAATTAAGATACATGGAAATATAATTGGACATAATTGGACACCAAAAGGCCAAAAGCCTTTTTCACTTTTTACCTTTTTTTGGCAAATTCATTGAAGAGTTTGTGACCTTGAGCAGACAGACTTACTTCTTAATGCCTCAGCTTTCTTGTTTGCAGGATAGAGTTAATAATACTGCCTACCTATAGGACAGTTAAGAGGATTAAATGAATTGGTATATACAAAGCACTTTGAAGTGTGCCTAGTATGCTCAATAAATCATAATTATTGTTATAATTATTATTATTAATTTAAAGGGAAAATAGCTTTTGTGTAAATGGTATAGAAGATTTTAAGCATGGTCCAAAATATTTACAAGTATATAAATATGAAGTCCCCTTGGAGCCTGACACCCAGGCTGTTTCTCTGGAGGCCATCTCTCAAAAGCCTTGTATACTTCCCCATACACCCTGCTAGTTAAGCCAAATCAATAGCCATGCTATTAGTTTTTTCTTGCTAACTAATAAATCATCACAAGTTTAACAGTTGAAAACAGCAACGCATATTTACGATCTCACAGTGTCTGTGATCAGGAGCCTGAACACAGCTTAACTGGGTCTTTTGCTCAGGATCCTGTAAAGCTGCAATAAAGCTGCCAGCCAGGCTGTGTTCTCATGGGCAGGCTTGACTGGGGAAGAATCTGCTTCCAAGCTCATTCAGGTTGTTGACAGAATTCATTTCCTTGCAGTTGAACTTGGGGCCCAGTTTCTTGCTGACTGTTGGTTCAAAACTGCCCTCAGCTCCCAGAGACCACCGGTGGTTACTCACCACATGAGCTTTCCAAACATGATCACTTACTTCATCAAGCCAGCAAGAAGAGTCTCTGAGACAATTTTGCTAATAAGACAGTCTTATACATAAGATGCATCACATGACTTATATTTTCTGTTATAATGTAACATAACCATGTGAATGACATCTTTCCACCTTTACTATATTCTATTGATTAGAAGCAAGTATAGAAGAAAGGGAGGAAAAGGGAGGAAAATACACAAAGCGTGAATGGCAGGAGACCACCTCAGATGCTGTCCACCACTGTCACCAAGAGGAAAAGGCATAGCCCAATTTCCCTTTAAATTTTCTAATTCAATTTCTGTTCTAACCACAGAAGTCAGGCAAGATGTTATAGTTTGTTAATTAGAGACAGGAAGCTAAGGGAAGGTGGTGAAAGTAGAAAGAAATGGGTTTAAGAGAAGGTCAAAAGCACAAATTCTCTCTCCATATGAACTGTGGAAATCGTAATGTCAGTGTCCAAAAATAGCTCCTTAAATCCTCAGAGTCCTGCCATGATGGCTTTGGGGGAGGCAATTGGAGAAAGCACCCACTCACCATGCAGGCCTAATTCAGCCTTCCTTGGATCTAGTGGTTTAAAGCCTTACAGATGGAAACTGGCCTCTGAGTCATGAGCAAATTTGTTTGCCTCGTGCATTAATGAAGAGATAACACTAACTTCCTGTATGTGTTACCCTAACACACACAGGGTTATTATTGAGACACCATCCAACTATTCTCTATCCCTTCTGAGGAAGGAACAGGGAGAAATGGGCTCAAATTTCAGCAGGAAGGAATTTGTGTAAAACTAAGGAAAAAAAGCCGTAACAGCAATGGTGATTAAGCACTGAAACACGCTATAAAATGAAGCTCTGAAATGAAGCCATATGCCACTTAACAACATTTTGGTCATGTACAATGGTGGTCCCATAAGGCTATAATGAAGCTGAAAAATTCCTGTCATCTAGTGGTTGCTGTATTATACTTTTTGTCATTACTTTAGAGTGTACTCCTTCTACTTATTAAAAACAAAGTAACTATAAAATGGCTTCAGGCAGGTCCTGCAGGAGATATTCCAAAGAAGACATTGTTATCATAGAAGATGACAGCTCCATGCCTGTTAGAGCCCCAGAAGACCTTCCAGTGGGACAGGATATGGAGGTGGAAGACAGTGATATTGATGATCCTGACCGTGTGTAGGCCTAGGCTAATGTGTGCATTTACATCTTAGTTTTTAAGAAAAAGTTTAAAAAGTGAAAAAAAAAAGTTTTAATGGAAATAAGCCTATAGAATAAGAATATAAAGAAAGAATATTTTTATATAACTGTACAATGTGTCTGTGTTTTAACCTAAGTGTTACTACAAAAAAGTCAAAAAGTTTAAAAAAATTTAAAAGTTTATAAAGTAGAAAGTTACAATAAGCTAAGGTTAATTTATTGCTGAAGAAAGAAAACATTTTAAATAAATTTAGCATAGCCTAAGTGTACAGTGTTTATGAAGTCCACATTAGTGTACAGTAATGTCCTAGATCTTCACGTTCACTCACCACTCACTGACTCACCCAGAGCAACTTCCAGTCCTACAAGCTCCATTCATGCTAAGTGCTCTCTACAGGTATATGATTTTTTAGAAAATTTTTTATACTATATTCTTATTGTGCCTCTTCTATGTTTAGATACACAGATACTTACCATTGTGTTATAATTGCCTATAGTATTCAGTACAGGAACATGCTATACAGGCACCATCTAGCCTAGGTGTGTAGGAATCCACGTCATCCAGATTTGTGTAAGTGTACTATGATGTTCACACAATTATAAAGTAGCCTCACAACACATTTCTCAGAACATATTCCCATCCTGACTATATCTGTCTTCTGAGTTTTTAAAAAATAGGCCAGACATCTACCTGGATGGTGGTCTAAATGCAAGAAAGTAGTTGGGCTGGAAGACCTTCCTCCATGCTCAGCACACGGTAATGCCTCAAAAACAAACATTTATTAAATATATGGAAGTTTATTTGTTGCTGTTGATGACTAACCTGATAGAAGTATTTTTCAAACTGAGATCCTTAGACCACCTGCATCAAAATCATCCGGGGTATTGTTTAAAATGCAGATTCCTAGGTCCAGCTAGGGGTGTAATAAATTAAAATCTCTTGAGGTAGGGCTTAGGTATATAGGTATTTTTTTTTTAACAAGCACCCTGAGAAGTGTTTATGTACTCATTAAAGTTTGAGAACCACCGTAAATGAAATATAATCTATGAGTATATCGGAGCTTGAATTTATTAATTCAAATCTCCTATACCATCACCCTCCACTCTAAATTTCAAAGAAATAAATATTGCTTCCTCCTTTGAGCAGCCAAAAAAGCATCTCACAGCCCCCTGGCTTTCATCCCTAAATACAGTTAAGCAACCAAACTATATGAACATATACAATGGCTGCTGCCACACCGGTTCTCCAGGGAAATTACATAAGAGGTTTCTGGCACATACTACTGTTACTAGAATTACAAATGAACCCCCACCCCCATCTCTTCAGGAGGCTTATGTTTTGAGTAAAACCACAACAGTATATCTGCTGCTTAGACCCTGGGGTTAAGAGAGTCGGGGCATGCTTGGAGAAGTGTGTGTGGTTTGCTGCATTGAAAGTCAGAGTGCACCATCCTACCCATTGCGGAGTCTTAGTCTGAACCCTGTGTCTCTACACACTGTACTTGAATTTCTGCAGGACCCTATTAGGGTCCCCAGGAGAGCTCTCGTATGAAGTCCAAGAAATCTGAGGAAAACGTGGAGCTTACATGATGGACTAATTTCATTTCAATAAAATTCCCATATTACATTCAATGTGTCTGGCTTTATTAAGTTTTGTCATAAACGCTGGGAACACTTCCAAATTTAGGCTTGCACAATTATTTTTATTGGTGCGTTAACTAAAAATGGTATATGCGTAAGTCAGAGTGTACATTTGACTTCATCTGGGGAACCTAAATGAGCTTTAGGTTGATTTATAGTCATTTTAGCCCTGTAAATGAGATACAGGAAATAGGGGTTAGAGTTTCTGATCACAGCATTTCTAAACCCTGGGCTGGTTCTATCCACAGCTCTGTCATGTATCTAATGAATTTAAATTCCAAATGTCTATCGGCAACCCACAAAGTTACCGAACAAAGAGGCTGGCTTATTTTCAGACCCAGAGCCATCCAAACTGGGCTAAAAAATAGAGGTTTGTTGCACTAAAGTGGGACTGGGGAGCTCTCAGCGCTTTGAAAGGTTTTAATTGCTATGGAAAAAATCCTTTCAAAGATTTTTTTCCCTCAACATGGGCCCCTTGGAAACTTTTCATAGGGGAACTGTAAAATATTTATACAGCTAGCAGCACTGTTTAAAAAAAAAAAAAAAAGCAAGCAAGAAAGAAACATAGCCCTGAATGAAAAGCAGACTTGACTTGAAGTGAGCCCTGCAGATTCAGGGGACCCAGGGAGGGGAGGTTACTGTGATTTCAAGCCCTGGAAAACAGGATTAATCCCTACCAACCATGCCCACAGACAGGGTGACTTCACGGGCATGTGCCCTCTGCAGCTCACAGGGCCTGGCCCAGAAGAGTCCTGCGTGCCTGCGTTTGGTTGAATGCTGTACTGTTGCCATTTTGAAATTTAAAGTTTTGAACAAGGGTCCCCCGCATTTTCAATCTGCATCAAGGCTTGCACATGATGGCGTTGGCCCTGCACAGAACTCCCCCAAAACTGCTGTCTTCAGACACTTCAATATGGTCCTCCCACCCCTTTCTCCCTGTTGGCTTTTCTTTTGCTTTTCTTTTTTTGGGAGGAATCTACAACTCTGACCCCTTGACAGCCCTGAATGGCATAAGCTCCAGTTCCCATCAGTCCGTCTGGCTGGCACACACTGTGCCTACACAGCTTCATCGCCCCAGGACATGTGAGGCTGGCAATCCATATTCGAAACCATAAAAAACATGGCACTGAGTTTGTGAATAGCCCAGAAAGTGTAGAATTTGGGAGTTAAAAGGAACTGCAGCAGTCTCATTTTATAGAGTAAATTTAGTCCTGAAGAGAGGAAGGAAATTTCCCAAAGCTACTTCATTTATTAATATCAGGTTAGGGACACAATCTAACATACTCACTGCTAGCCCATTCTGCAGCATCTATAAAAAGGGATTAACATGGACAATTATAGTCCCCAAACGGTCCCCAAACTCATGTGAACTCCAGCTTCAGTCTTTTCTCAACACTTCAATCAACAATGACATTATTAAAGAAAGGGTGGAAAAGATAATCACTTTCTCCACATCGCCTTCCCAAATATTTTCATTTCCTCCCACTCCTTGTCTTTCACTGGTGAAGATATTTTGTAGTAACAATTGCAGATGCAAATCGTATGGCCCCTCCAAGGCTCCAGCCTACCCATCAGTGCTGCCAACCTGGTAACCTTGTAGAAAGAAGAAAAAGAATCCAAGGCCCCAAAAATCCACAAAGTGGATAATTAACCTCCGAAAAATCAAGATTTGGCTACACCATGGTAGCTAAAGCACCACGGGGCAGGATGGGACACAGTCCTGAAACTTTCTAACAGGGGAGAACGGGTTACAGAATTGCCACAATCTCGTCAATCAGAAGGGACTCTCTTGTCTCAAGGCTGACTTAATTGCCACAATTCAATTAACATGCTTCCACTAATTATATAAGCTTTTAGATGACAGTTCAACAGCAGCACCACTGAGAGTAAGCCAATTTTTAACTTAGTCTTAAGTTAATTATAAGTAAATTGCATTGATTTCTTTTTCACATTCTGCCTTCAACTGTTTTGTTGCAGAATACTATCACATAATTTAAAAGCTCTGGGTCTTTGGCAGGCAAAGGTGTTTATACCATGTGAATAATTGTAGCATTCATAAATTTAAAGAACCAGGCCACTTCCTCCCTTTCTTCCTTCTTTCCTTCCTTCCTTTGTTTCTTTCTAGATGATTATTCTTATCAAATATTAAATGAGACAAATAACAATCAAGTAACTGAACTGAATACTTATTTTCCAAATTCTCAGATCTAGAACAGTGTCTGGTACTTGTTGAGGGCTCAGTAAAGATTCGTTAAATAATTTTCAATATTAGTTATCGGAGAGATGCTTTGGGGCATGAGAGAGAAATGTCAAAGAAGGCTAGAAGCCATAGCATCTAATTTCAAAGAGCGTATATGTTCTTTCACAAGATAAAATGTAAACTCATGAAAATAACAAGTCATTCAAAAACTACCTGGAATTTCAGGCACTGAAGAGGAATGCATAGCACACCTAATAAGAATGGCGAATCAGATTAGCTCTTCCACTGAGAAGATGAGAAGATGGGCTTTCAATATGAGTAATCGTATCTACATACAAATGAAAGTTGACAAATGTAAATTACCTGCTACAAACCAGTGGACAGTGGATCCATCACAATTGGAAACATTTTAACAGAACAAAGGATGCCACACTAGGACTGGCCCATTGATAATTTGCACAGCATCACATGCATTTTTATATGCCTTTAGAGCTCACTTTCAAAAACAGTATGCATTCTTTTTACCAAACCCTACCCAGTTTTTCTATATTTTCATGATTTATGATTGAGTAGAAATCTATAGGTATGTCAGAATTTTTAATAGATATTTAGGACTCCAAAGATAATTCATCAGAAAAGAAATAGAATTGCTATTTTTTTTTTCTTGAGGGCTATTAGTCCTACTTTTCTACCTAGCACTTCATTTTACTCAGGTAGGTCAAAATTTCTTTTATGCATTTGCTACCCAATAAATATGAAATTATGAAAAATACAGAATAAAGGAAAGTATGAAAAATACAGAAAAAGTCATCATATTCCCACTAATATTATCAAATAAACAGGCTGGTGTGAGCTTAGCTACTGGGAAAAACATAGAAGAAATTTTTATACATAAGTAGCCACTATGTTAGGCAGGGTTAAAATGGCAAAGGAGACCTTGGTCCATGAAGAGGAGACTCACTCCTACCCATATGTAGGTCCCAATCTATATGCCACTTTCTTACGGAAACTTTTCTGCCTTTTCTCCAGACATTAGCCCTTTGTTTACTTTTCCTAATAGATTATTGAACACTTGAAATTCATTAGTTATTAGCAGTCATTGAATGCTTGTTCTTCTCAATGGGTCATTAATGTCCCAGAATGTTAACTAAGCCTATGTTTGCTCACCGCCATGTTTCTGTCCTGGCAGTCATATGCCTCCTATAAGCATTCTTATGGAGTAAGAAAATGAAAGGAAGGCTCCTTTTGCATTCTGCCAAGTTCCTTGTATTACTTGGAAGTCTTTTTACTGCATATGATAAGCACCTAGTTTGAACTACTTTAAATTTAGGAAGGCAATAAGGTTTAAAGGCCAATAGACTTATACAACCCAAGTTTGAAAGACAAGTATTGAGACAATATCCCCTCACTTCCATTCAAGACATTCCAAGGAAGGATTCTGCTTGGTTCAGCATAGGCCACGTGTCTGTACCATGGACTAAGCCCCTTGGCTAGAAGGGTATGGTCCTAAATTGGCCCACTCTGAGCCCAGTGATGACCTCTGTGGCTGAGGGGTTCCAGAATGCTCTGTCTGTAGGCCCACCAGCCATGACCCTGCCTTGTGGAGGAAATAAGAGGTAGGACGAAGGGTAGGGAGGATGTTGAGCACCTAAAACAGTGATGCTCACAGGGTCTTCCAGTCTGGTCTGAAGGAAGATGAGGTGTTTCCACAGTTCTGGATTCTCAAAAACAATGGCCTTGATATGGGCAGCTTTTATTTTATTTTATTTCATAAAGAGCCATATGGATTCATGACAGCTCAAATTATCATTTCTATTTCTATTGACTCTTTTGTGAGGAAAAAGTATGCTCACATGCCAGTAGCAAATTTTACGATTGAATGCAGAGCGCTACCAATAACTCGTTTTGATTAATTGACTTGGAAAATAATGCATACGCCATATTTTATTTTGAGAAAAAGTCTGAGGGGCAGGAGTGACAACAGGGTTAGAAGCAAAAAGTGTCCTGCTTCATTCTTAAGGATGCTTTATTGCTTCTATACATGAAAGCACAGAGTGGCCAGTAATTGCTCATCCCTCTGGGACCCTGGAATTCCCTGCTGTTTTTCTGTGCGCACAGGATGTTTTCTCATGCTAAAGCTACACGTGCAAATCTGTCCCTCTTACACAGAGATGTGTACAATGGGATTAATTTTTTCCTTTATGAGTTACACTTTCAGCCCACATAAGGCTGCACATGAAATATCAAATTTTTCCTCTTTTTGTGCAACATCAGGTCTCTTCTCTATTTACACAGGACAGAAGAAAAGCTTGAGGAAGGGGAAAGGGTCACTGGGCCCATGATCCTGGCCGTCCACAGTTTTCTCTTGCCATTTCCTCTCATCCATCATTGTCCTCCCTAGCAACTCATCTATGTCCCTTGAGTTTTGATTATTTTTCCTTAGGTAATGCTCCTTTTAGGGAACCTATTTTAAGATCATTATGTTCTCTGCAAAGCAGTTAGGCCAGAACTTTCCTGTTGACCCCAATTTTCTGTCTACTCAGATTCTGTTCTCTTTGTTCTTGCCATGCAAGGAATATTTGCATTCTTTCTGATTGTGGGGAACTGTGCAGTAATCTTACACCATATGTATTTTTATATTGGAATTTTATATTAGAAGTCATGAGATCTTTATTTTGCATTCCTTAGCCGTGACCCATCATCCATTTCCCATCTTTCATAAGGGCAACTTGGGTCGGCATGCATCTCCACTACAGAATTCCCAGAGAAGCTCAGGCATTTTGTCCTTTTATCTCTTGTTTTTTGGCAAAGGGGTCGTGGTGGTGGGGGGAGTAGGTTATGCTTGTTTGCTTACTTTGGGAGAAATACTTTTAAGTTCTTGTCTCTCCAACTGTCTAACTCCCAGGTAATTCATGCTTACAACACTGATGTCATGGTATTTTAAGTTAAAAAATAAGCACAGGCCCAAGGGAGTAAAGGAAGGGCCTAAATGGGAAACCAATCAGACATAGAAATACTTGTGCCTTAGACACTCGTCTTTGCTCCCTGAAGGAAGATGGAATGCAGCGATGGATGTATTCACTGATTCTGGGCACAGATATTTTCAGTGTCTTTCATTCCTGTATTCTGCAGAACAGTGTTTCCAGGAGATGTGAAAAAAGCATTCTATAGTCAAATAAGTTTGGGAAACAGCATATCAGAATTCACAGACTGCATTAACATATTAAAGGCTCTGATGGTTTCACATTAAATAAACCTATTTAACTTTGTTTAATTCAGCATTCCCTAAACTTATTTGAGCTTGAAACACTTGCCACAGTTTACCCAGAGGCGACCTGCAGAACGACATTCTTGGACTACACAATTAGAAGACAAAGAAATACAATTCTATCATCTTAAAAGTGATACATGTAGATATTAAAGACAAAATTTAATTTCCTTCTTAAGTCATTGTTCCCCTGCCCTCTCTCAGAGGCCAGAGCCATTCAGCTTATTGATTCAGAGGCAGAGCTATGAGGGCGGGTTCTTGACATTTTGCGAGAGATAATAGGCAAGGGAGACAGGCTCTTTGGAGAGCGAAAGGATTTTTAAAAATTCTTTTAGCTCCAACATATCGGGGCATAAGTTTGGTGGACTGGATAGAATTTCACACATGCGACATCAAGGCAGAAAGAGGAAGTGCGAAGGGAAGCCCACTCCTTCCAGTGCTGGCAACATTAGGAGGCGGTCATGGAGAGAAAGGGTGGAAAGTGAATTGATCAGATCTGTCTCATTTTTCCTTCATGGGCCTTTGGTCTGGAAAAGAGAGGGCAGTAGTGGGTAAGTATGGAAGAGCTCGAGTGCGCATTCCCACCTGGGATTCCTGCCTGGGGTTTAGCCATGGCACGGATGGGCAGAGCTAGTGTTTGGGATTTAGTTTCACTGCTCTCCTAGGTTTCTATACAGCATGGCTGACACCCACACATTCCCACAGCGCTCAGAAGGCACACGAACTGAGAGTCAGCGAGTCGTCCATGGGGCCAGATAGGTCAAGTGGAAGAGCTATAAGGGAAATCAGTAACAGAGGGAGCCAGGACAAGGAAGGGGGGGTCAGCCAGGAAGGGTCCCAGACCCCAACCAAGGCGAGAAAAACCAGCACACTAGGTTTGCCAATCACTGCCTTTAGTGCCTGTATCAGAATGAATGGAGGCCAAAACAAGAGCCCCGTGTGATCTGTGACCCCACCCCACTCTGCCCTGACAAGATCATGTGAGCCATGTACCCGACGCTACCTTATAGAGAATTTGAGGGAAAAGGGGAAGAAATAATTGAGACTGAACCACTATTTGGATAGACTGAGCTTTACTTACAGGGAATAGTTACTTTGAGGGATTGGACTAAAATTTAAACTGAATTGGACGTTTAGCTATTTCCCATCTGCTCACCCACAGAGGAGGGCTTATAAGAAAGGCCAGGTTAATAATAAATAATATACAGACATTACATTTTCTCTGCACATCTGACTTTCAGTGTGATTCAGATTTCAGACATTGCTAATTCCTTCTTTTCCTATTCCCAGAAGCTTAGACGGGGCCACTTCACCTCCAAGCACTAGTTTTACTTCCAACTGCAGGATTGACACAGTGCATCCAAAAGCTCATTGTGCGCTACTATGATTATTGGTTTGTTTGGGCTATGAGCTACTTCACTGCAGAGGCCCAGTTTCATTCACGTTTTCTGCTAACAGAGAGAATGGTGACTTAATATAATATACATTGAATAAATCTTAGTTGAAGTGAATGAATGAATGAATGAAATATGCTCAGGCTCTGTACCTCTGTAGCTGCTCTATGGAGGGGAAATCACCTGTGTATTCTTTTTGATTATAGGAAGGTGGCAGCCCTCTTTCTTCACAGCTACACTGTCCTTTCTGATTTTCTTTCACCTCTTCCAACTCTTATTCAATTACTTTCCTTCTCTTTTCTCTGCCTTTGCTTTTTGGAAATGCTCTGGAGATGACAGTGACTAGCAGAATAAAGGAGCAGTCCTGTCTTTGAGAGTTTCCAAATCCTCCTAAACTGCTATTCAGCAAGAGCCTTAAATTTATATGACAATTCTTGGCTTAAAGAAAAAGACTGAGCCTTCTGATAATCCTACTAATCTCCACATGATTTCCCTGCCCTTGTCTTCATCCTGCTCCCCTGTCCCATTTCACCATTGTGATCTCTACGGGCCAGATATAAGTGGCAGGGCTTTGCAGTGTCTATACCCTCCTATATGCTCTCATACCTTCATGACGACACATTTTATTGAATTATAACTGAACTTACTTGCATGTCTATTTTCTCTTCTAGACTGCAAGCTCATCGACAGCCCACATCGTTTTCCTACATCTCCATATTTCATGGTGCCCCATATAGTATGGGCATGTATATGTGTTTGCTAACTGATCAGACTGGATGTTTTATGATTTATTTCTTAAAAGCAGAAATAAGAAAAACTTACTTTTCCAATGCTTGCATGTTTTTATTATTTTCCTGTCCCAACTCACTCATCAAGCCTACCAGATATCATAGAACTTCTACCCTTCCTTCTCACCATCTCTCTAGCTGAAGACATGCTTGGATATTTTAGGGAGCGCCCAGTAGGTCACTCCAAAATAAATCCATTTTTACCCTTTTGCTCTGACTGCTTTGATATGACCCCTACCATGTCACATCACTCAGGGACAATCCTTCTTCCCTGCCTTGAGAGCCCCTTGCAGCTCCTGAAGGTGCAAAATCCTCAAGTTGCAAAAGGGTGCTGAGTTCTTTTCATGTCTCACTGCCCTGGAGCCACACTGAGACCCTCCTTTCTGCTTGTGCCCATCCCACAAAGGCCAGAAGAGACAAGTGTCTTGGTTGCTGTCTCTATAAAGATTACCCCTTGGTCTCTTTGGAGTCACAGTGCCAAAAGAAAGTTTTCTGGAGATTCGCAACTAGGGGTTGAATGCCTGTGTGTGCTCTTATCATATTTGCAGCTTTCCTTTTCATAATCTTATCATGATGAATTGAAAGTGCCACTTGACTTATCTGTTTCTCACATTAGCCTGAAAGCTCTGGGAAAGCAAGGATATTACCTATTTTGTTCACTCATATTCTCTTTACCTACCATTATGCCTGGCATATTATAATAGTAATAAGCATAATCATTATGACAATAATAATAGTCATAGTGAACCCGTGTGTTGTACTTTCTCTGGACAAGACACTCTTTTAAGTGCTTTACCTGACTAGCTCATTCAATCCACACACAACCCTTTAGGTAGATGCTATCATCATCCACATTTTATATGTGGATAAACTGGGGCACAGAGAGGCCAAGTAACCTTCTGAAAGTCACTCAGCAAGTAATTGGTGAAGATTAAATGTAAGCACAGGAATCTGGCCCCAGAGCTCATGTGCTTAACCACTAGGCTACACTCCACGGCACTAGATGACACGGTACCGTACTATACATTGTTACTCTAGGTGACGGGCTCATGCTTAGAAGTAAACATAGTGAGGCTGGGCTGAGAAAACCACCCTCTCCAGGGCACTGGGGGGACGCCCAGCACAACAGGGAATAGGGATCCCAAGTGTATGGGTGGGACAGGCAGTGTGAACAGGACGTGGGAGTAGAGAAGGCTAATGGAAGAGTGGCTGGTTGGAGAACCGGAGGACAGTAGGTGACACGCTCAGCAGCTGGTATAGGTAGAAAATTCGAAGGAGACAGGGAAAAGTCTAAAGGAGATTTTCAGATAAACTTCTTTGCGGAGAGGTCTTTGAAAATCCCATGCCATTTCTTCTAGAAAAGGTATAGGTCTCATCTACA
Organism: Avahi laniger; assembly: GCA_963575035.1. NCBI lineage: Eukaryota > Metazoa > Chordata > Mammalia > Primates > Indriidae > Avahi > Avahi laniger. The sequence continues at coordinate 7,814 of CAUYSK010073701.1, read as the reverse complement.
TTATTCTTTAATTGAGCTTTTTCTTTAAGTAAGACTGGTTATGAAGACGGGGCTACGTGGAGTTCCAGAACTGATTGAGGTTTTATAAGTGTTTGTGAGGTGTGTGAGCTGGCTGCTACGGCCTCAACCCCGTCACTGGATCTCTTGGGGGAAGAATGGGGAGAAATGGCTCGGGCCAGAGCTTGAAGCTAGCTGTGTGTAGGATTTCTGATCAAGTTCCTTCATGTTTTGGAGTTTGGGGTACACGTATTCAAGAAACTGCAAAAGAGAAAGAGAGAAGGAAAGGTCGAGATGGTGCAGAAATAAGAACAAGAGAAAGTGAGAGAGGATGTAGAAAAACCCGCTTCTTTGATTTGTATGGTGTGATTTCTGAAATTGCTCCAGCCTCTACAGGATTTATGTGGCTTCATTAATCACACTTTCTTTTGAAATGGAATTTTCTGCCTCGGAGCCTTTGAACGTTGACATCCAAATACAATATATTCTTTTCAAATCACCTCTGGATAAAGACAACAGCGTTGAGGTAATTCCCCCAGACCGTAGGTGGAGTCCGTTTGGTCCTCAGATCTTGATAATATGCTGAAAATAGGACCTCCCTTCAGAGAACAGAAGAGTTCCAGCATGATTAGGATCCCAGTCGCAGACATCCTGGGCCAGGAACCCGAGGAGAAAAAAAATGAAAGAAAAAAAAGAGCCCCTTGTCTTTGATTAACAACAACAAGCAGTGCCATCTAGTGGCAATTTATGTTTATCTTGGAGGAGGCTTGACTGTGACCTCCCTGAATAGCTCCTTGCTCATCATCAGAAAGAGGGGGAAGCACAAGTTCTCCTTTCTGGTGGCAACGTGACCTGCATCAAGTGACACAGCTTAGGTGAAGACATGAGTGTGTGGAAGCTGCTGCTGCTCAGAGTGGCTGAATCCAAAGTGTTTTTTTTTCTTTTTCTTTTTTTAGTCCACACAAACAACAGAGAACAATGATGTGCCTGGGAAGGGAAAGAAGGGAGGGAAGGGGAACACTGGTCATCAGGATTCACACTAGATACGCAATCATACGTCACCTTATCTGACCCTCATAATCCCCGTGGTTTGCTAATGAACCAAAGCACAAAGAGGTCAAGTCCAAAGTCAAGGAGGTGGAGTTGCAGAGCTGGGATTTGAGTCCAGATCTCTTTAGAAAAGCTTTCTCTCTGATTCAGCTTTTGTTGGAATTTCTCTCCCTGGAAGGCCCACATTTCCAAGCCTTGCCACAGATCTTCAGCCTTTGAGAGTGATGGTATTGAGATGGGTAAGAACACCTTAGACGAGGTAGAGGCACTGGCAGAATCCTCAATGTCTCACGCTTCCTATGAGCTACAGAGGGAAGAAACAGCCCACTGTCATCTCTCAATGCTCAGATCCTGTGGATGAAACTGCAGCAGTCGTTGGTGGATAAGCACTATTTTTTTCACAAAGTCACTGTCAGCTGCCATTCCTGGGGCCACTGCTGCTTCAGTGACCTGGGCCTTAGGATCTCCCACCCTACAAGGGGCCAGCAGCAGCAACCTCTCTGTCCAACGGTGCTCTTTGAAAGTGAATCACAGCCATTCAGATTCTAATAAATCACTTTCTATGCATTAGTGTATTTTTGTTGCACATAAAAAAACAACATTCTCCATAATTAGAGAATAGATGTTAGTTTTTAAATAAGAAAGTTCTCATTTTATGACAAATTTACTTTGGGTTGTTCAATATAAGACTTGATCAAAAAAATGTTAATTTCTGTTATTTATGAAAGCTTACTAAAATACAGACACGGAAAATATTGGACTATAAACCCTCTTCAACAGATTAATGTTGAAGATTAAGGAGATAGCTCTGACCCACTATATTGTGGAATGCAAGAAAGACATTTAGCTAAGGCCATCGCTATGGTAATAAAGCAAGCATATGTAGTTCTGAATTTTTAATTTGGGTATTCAATTATAGTTACATAGGTAAACATATTTTTGCTTGAACAAACTCTAATAGACCGCTGCAGCTATACCACCATGAGGGACATAAAGTAATAGACTATAGCGAACTAAGACTTCTTGCCATTATAGTTGACTCCAATGAAAAGAAGAAAAAAGAGTTTTTGCGATTTTTAAGTGAGCAAAAGATTTTATAATTTGAATAAACAAATCCAGAGGATGAAAATGTCACTGATTGGTGAAACTTACAGCTGTCAAAGTCCTGTGATCAGGATTCTGTTAGTTCTCTGGTGTTTCATCATTAATGTTACAAAGTTGTCAAGGAAGGTCTTTAATAGTGAGAATGGCTTACCTTTTCCCTGAAATGCTTTATAATTAACTTTTGGTGGAAACAATGTTTGGAAGATTATATCACAGTCTCCCTGATTTTTCACTTGCAAGTATTGGCTTTGGTATAAAATATAGACAATATGGGCATGGAAATAAAATAGTGTCTGTTGGGATGTTTGTAAGATATTTCTACAAAAGTTAAAAGCAGATATTGTCTAACATTAATAAAATTAAAAATTAGAATTAATTTCCTCTGATAACTTGGGCTTTAGCATTTCTAAAAACTAACTCAATATAAAATTGGCTTTAGAGTAAAAATGCAACACATTTTAACAAGAGCAAGGATACTAAATGTCAACAAACTCTTTGTTGATGAAAGCAACCATTGACTTTTATAACCCTCAGTCATGGTAGCCATATGAAGAGGGAATGCAAACTTGGATGTTCATCTGGTCACTCAGTGGATCCTGATTGTACTGTCCTTTGTTTGAAGTCTACTCTATCACATTTTTTCTAACTCCTGAAATCTGCAGTGATGAGTCCTTCTCCTAATGGAAAACTCACTCTAGAGTTTCTATCAATGGAGGCTGTGTGGTGGGTGAGGGTGGTAGGCAGCTTTGAAATAAAAAGAATAAATATTATTTGTTGCATTTTTATGATGTGTCCCTGTGCTAAGTGATTTTTGTTTATTTGTACATTATTCTTTTAATTTTCACAGTAAGATGCCTATTTTTTTTTTCAACTGTGAGAGCTTAGATAACTTGCCCAAGTTCAAGCTGATTTTTGTTGGCACGGTAAGGAAGATTTTGTGCTCTTTCTTCGCTAAGTTGGGAGAGCAGTCATCTGGGGGAAAGAAGGCCCCTTTTGGTGCAGAGGAGAGAAAAATAAAGTGCTTCCTTTGTCCAACCAGTTGCTCTGTGTCCTGCGCTCGAAGCTGAGTCTAGACTAATTGTCATTTTTCTGAACCTTCTCTCCCCACAGCTTTTCATTTTTCACGAGGCAGTGAAGATGTTAGTTTGGGAACTGAATTCATGGGTTGATGGAAGTAGACAGCCACCAAATGGTGTGCTCTAGAAATGAATAGGAAAAGCTTCAGAGGGAGACAACTGAGGTGGCTCCAGGGCTGGCAGTCCCCTCACTCTGTGACTGGCCTCAAGATAATGGAAGAAGTCTCTTTTGAGCTATATGGCTCTATCCCCATGTACACAGCTAATTGGTCCAATGATGACCCTCTGACCAAAGCTAAGCTAATCAGATCCTTCCCCAGTATATTTTGAATAGTAACTATGGTGATCTTTTGCTAGAGGCAATTCTTAAGATATAAGGAGCAGGAATTGCTGTTGGCTGCCATGTTTCCTGCAACATAGCAGTTAGTTTGGGAGAATAAGGCAACATTTAGAAAGAAATATGGATGAGATGGACAGAGTCTGTTCTAGTCCTCTTTAATAATCTGGTTCCAGTTGTTTCTGAAGCCCCCCTATGTTTGTGCCAGGGAACATGCCTCTCTTTAAATCAGTACATGTTGTGTTTCTGTCACATATAACCATTGAATTCTGACTGACACAATCTTCTTTAAACGAGTATTTCATTGCATCTTCAGTCTTTTAATAAAATACAAATAACCATGAATAGACTTATTCTGTTTTAACAAAAGAACAATTGCAATGCAGCTGTCTTCTTGAAGCTGAGAAGGCCTTTCAGACTTGAGGCAGAGCCTAGGCTAGGTCCTTTGGAAAAAGGGAGGCAGAATTTATGGGGAATATTAGGGAACGGGAAGGGGAGTGGTGAGGAATTAGCCACATATGGGAAGAGACCTAGAGTGGAAAATAGTCTTGAAAGTGAGTCCAGAAGGAGAAAATAGCATTCACTTTCTAATACTCCAAGGCCAATATTTTTGAGTCCATAATCAGAGACTGCTTTTTTACTGGAAAGAGAGAAGTGATATTTATTGCAATTTTTCTAGAATATTATTTCTAAAAATTCACCAGCTCTAAAAGAACTTGATAGATTTTATTCCTACCCTGTGCACATATTTTTAGTTGAAATTTTTTTTTAGTATTACATAAATAACAAATACAAATTTTTTCTAGGCTGTCCATGAGACAGGAGTTAGAGGCATTAAAAAGTGCCTTCTAATGATCCCTTATTTAAAACATAGTGGGCTATAATTTTAGAGTAGTAAAATCTCATTATAACATACTTATAGTTGACATTTTCAGGCTGTATTGTTCATGTTTTTAAGTCCTCAAGAAAGGTCCATTAAACCCATGTTATTCACATTAATTCAACATTTAGCCACTTACAATACAAACCCCAGTCTTTCGAAAAATGTCATTAAAAAATTTTGCCATATATGGACATTATTTATTACTTGAGCCCCATTGTCTACTTATAATATGCCCTTTATCAGACCCAAATGCCCACTTCAGAGATTTTCATTTTGAGCAACAACTGGCTTCTTACATTATCCAATGATGCAGGAAAGTTAAATTACAGCCAGTTCATATCATAGAAACAAAATGTTTCCTGCAATTACTGATAAGGGACAGTTCATTTTCTCTCTGTCATCCTGAAAAAACCCTCCTAACAACAATTCATGCCTGGTTAAACAGGATTTGCACATCTACTGCTGACATCTTTCCAAATAATTCAGGGTTGTTATTACTGTATAGCCCTGGCAAGGCTCAAAAGCAAGCAGACTTGACGAGTCTGCTCAAAGCAGAGCTTAAGTAGTTGTAATTAATAATAATTACATGCCCACTACACTCCAGTTTTATCATATTATCTGTCAATGCAAATAAAAAAAAACCACACAACACACTTCCAACAGGACGAATTCATTAATAAAGCCACTCTGCATGTCTCTAAGGTTTAAAATATTTGTAGTGGTTTCTGTTTTATTGATTTTCATGATCACATGCCTGGTTGCTAAATGTTGTTTAGATGCAGTGTGGCCTGGGACTAGTCTTATTCTCTTCCAAAAACCTTCTCCTCTCCTGCCGTGACTCGGATTCGAACCGAGGTTGCTGCGGCCACAACGCAGAGTACTAACCACTATACGATCACAGCAAGCTACAGAAGAACTGAGTGCTAAGCTTTCTTTAAGAGCCATTGCAATATTAAAATTTGTGGAAACACTGCCATCTATTGCCTAAATATGCACATTTTCTTAATATTGGGAAAGAGGAGCAGTGTTTCAGTAATTTCTAATTATTTCAAGGAACAATAACAAAGTGCCTGAACATGAAACTAACCTCGTCTTCTTGGCTGATTGAAAAAGCGCTAGTAGGAAAGGATTCACTGGATTCACCGTCCAGGAAATGGTAATCAAAGTAACAAGGCTAAGGGAAATGAGTCTATTGACTTACGCTTCTTATGTTTAATCAATAGCAAATACAGATTTCCCATTCCCAACCACTGCCACCGATATGTTGCACTGAACAACATATGAATCTGAGCCTCTTTTGTGGCTTTTCCACCACTAGTCTTACTTCCATATGCTTAGGTGGCACAACCATAAAAAATATAGCATGAACAAAATGGCCTGAGGACTGAGGAGAATCAGAAAGTTTTGTTTTTCCCATTCAAGGAAGACAAAGTGAATATATTCTGACTGAGGAAAGGCCCCCCTCTCAAACCCATTGATCCCTAAAGCTGATTTTCCCCCCAGAATTGATAGATTTTAAAGACATAATAATCTCAAAAAGAAAAGCTTCCCAATAACATTAGCAACCCACCACGCAGAGAAACTGGAATGCTCCATGCTAGGTAAGTTTCAATGGGAAATTTATTTTAAAAATTAAAATAGTAAGTAGTCTATCCAAGGGCTGAAAATCTTAAAAGAAAACACACAGAAATACCTATTTCTCTTTTTTTTTTTTTTTTTTTTTGAGACAGAGTCTCACTCTGTTGCCCAAGCTAGAGTGCCGCCGTGGTGTCAGCCTAGCTCACGGCAACCTCAAACTCCTGGCTCAAGCAATCCTACTGCCTCAGCCTCCCATGTAGTTGGGACTACAGGCATGCACCACTATGCCCGGCTAATTTTTTCTATATATTTTTAGTTGTCCAGCTAATTTATTTCTATTTTTAGTAGAGATGGGGGTCTTGCTCTTGTTCAGGCTGGTCTCGAACTCCTGCCCTCAAGCAATCCTCCCGCCTCGGCCTCCCAGAGTGCTAGGATTACAGGTGTGAGCCACCGCACCTGGCTAGAAATATGTATTTCTAATTAATGGATTATTATCAGGGTCCCTCCTTTAAGCCCTCTAAACAGAGAGGACCTGGGAGCAGCCAGAGCTAGCTGGCACCGTACACGGGTGGCAGGAACCTAATCCATGCGTTAACCAGGTGCCCACAGCTCCAGAGCTTCTGGAAGGAGGATATCTCTGAAGATAAAAGTTTCAGACACAACGGGCACTCAGTCACTCCCCTCTGATCTTCCTTCGATCTCTCACAAGTACATCTTCCTTCTATGGTCACTTAGAAGATTCTTGTCCCAAGTTCTTGGACCCCACATATTTTGTGCAGGGACCAGGGCAGAGCACTCTCTGGCCTGAACAGGAATACAGCTGGGTGAGGTCACTCTGTGGCAAGGGGGCACAGCAAGTCTCTTGGTTGGCAAAGGAGGAAATGATTGTTTCCCAAAGTACGATCATTTGTGATATTTCCTTCATAATTTTTGCTATGAGGACATACCGACTGAATAATAAGAGAAATAATATATTTTTTTTTATTTCAGAGTATCACGGGGGTACAAACGCTTTGGTTATATAAATTGCCTCTGCACCACCCGACAAGTGTGCCCGTCCCCCAGACAGTGAGCACCTCATCCGTTAGGTGTGGATTTACCCATCTCCTCCTCCCTCCTCCCACCTGCCCAACACCCTATGAATGTCGCTTCCCATAGGTTATGTGCACATTAGTGTTGATCAATTAGTACCAATTTGATGGTGAGTACATGTGGTGCTTATTTTTTCATTCTTGTGATACTTTACTTAGAAGAGTGGGCTCCAGCTCCATCCAGGATAATACAATAGGTAGTTCACCATTTTTTTTTATGGCTGAGTAGTACTCCATGGTATGCCTATTTTAAAAGATCAACTCACAGAGTACAAATTATGAAACCAGACCATCTGGATTTGCATTCTGGCTCTGTCACTTATTAGCCAGGGGAACTTGGGCTGCTTCAGTTTTCTAATCTATTAAGTGGAGAGAATAGTAGCACCTACTTCATAGGCTTGTCGTGAGGATTAAATAGGTAAGTGCATGTCAGTTTCAACTAGGGTTGTCACATAGTACTGTAGAAATGTTAATTACGTTATTATAATTTAAATAAATATATTTTCGAAGGAAGTTTTAGAACATTTCCTATATTTATTTATTTATTTATTTATTTATTTTATTTATTTTTTTTTTTTGAGACAGAGTCTCACTCTCTTGCCTGGGGCGAGTGCCGTGGCGTCAGCCTAGCTCACAGCAACCTCAAACTCCTGGGCTCAGGCAATCCTACTGTCTCAGCCTCCCAAGTAGCTGGGACT